>NMRA01000080.1:693842-748723 GCA_002633005.1 Phoronis australis
GGCAAATAATCAATACTGCATAGCCACACACCTTGATCAAGCTCTTATTCGAGTAGCTCTTGTCGCCAAGGGCGATGCCCTCTATGACCTTTTTATCCAGCTGAAATTCAAGGAGACTGTATTAGTTACTATCACAAGTGACATCACGTGATACAGCGATATCAACAAAAATAGTGCGAAATAGTTAAAGCTGCATTTCAACGTATAGCTGACAAAAAAGAAAATTGAATGAAACCTTTTACCTTCGTGTCAACCGAAATCTCAATTTATTATCTAATAACCTTTAATGATTTACAATTAACGGCATCCATTTATCACGTTACAAGAAAGCTGAAGTAGTGCTATTGAGCACACATTTCACAAGACAACTGAAGAAAAACTGCTCACCTGGATGACTAGTTTTGTGAACGGCTTCGTGATGACTTTGAGCATGTCTTTATTTGTATCCGACGTTTGGAGATTGTAAGATTTGACGACCACGCTGCTTAAGGAATACAGGTAACCTAGGAAACGAAGAAAAAGTAAACAACGGCATTAACCAGGTTCTTGGCACGTGACACGTATTTAACTGAGCAGCGGCAACTGGCAAAGACCTTAAAACATGTCCGTCACTGCAGAACTTCTCATTCAACCCAGCGGAAAGGCCAAAATGCTGGTTTTTGCTAACAGATATTGAAACACAAAGCACACAAATGCTTGCAATTGCTTTAATTTTACTTTAAACACATAAAAAGATTTTCAACTTCTTTGTTTTGTACCACGTTTCATTAGGTTTCTTCCAAAGTCAGAACTTAACTTCTAAAAATACAGTCTAATAACATCTATTCAAATTGTGGTTGAACGTCCTCCAAAACTGAGTAAACATACTTTCAAGGGCACAGACTCCGGCACAATACAGATGTTACTCCCCACTCCACTGTTCATCACAAGCTAACAGCTGGCAACACCTCCGGTTTATGTAAGCCATACATGTTTACATCCTGATACTACACTACCATCCAATCCTCACTACAGCTGTTTAACACTTAGCATCAATACAACACGCCGTGACCGCGTGCACAGTGTTTGTACATCATCAACCAGTGCTTGAAGCCCTATACAGTAAAATATCGCCATTTTCTGACAAAAATAGTGAGACTTGGCCTTTTTTATTTTTCAAAGGTTTCTGACACTGTTGAGACTTGATAATTCATTTTCATGCATAATATACAAAAATTCATTTTAATTTGAAATTCAGTCATCTTGTTTCCCAACATCTTTAAGAATGTACACATAAATTATAATAACAATAATAGTAATATATTATTATTATTATTATAACTATAATACTATTGCTGTTAACAATGTCACACTCACCTGTCAATGACTCGACAGGAAGGAGAATCAACACAGTCAACCAGTTGAACATGTCATGGACAACGGCGCCACCAAATGCCCGGCGGAACTCGCTCTTGTCCGACGACTGAGCCAGCGAGACTAGTGTGTTGGTGACCGACGTACCGATGTTGGCACCCATGATGATGGGTATGGCGGGCCGCACTTCCAGAACTGAAAAGAACACCATAATTACTGGTACCAAAAAATACATTCCTCAAGGAATTCTTCATTTCAAATCTAAAGTTATAGATCAATTACCACTTTTCGATTTTCGAAGGTTGAGCACTCAAAATTTCATGTTACCAATATTATTTTAGTAAAAATGTTATTCTAGTCACAGTGTTAGAACTCATTTTTGCCACATTGAGCCATAAACTGAAGAATTTATTTATTAACATAAGCCGCAATGTATTTTCTGTCACAGAAACATCACCCATACTATTTTCTTGACTTAACAGAAACAATAAAATACGCGCAAATCACAAACAGAAAACAAATTTCAACTGGGACAGCTGCTAAAGCTGGGAGTGCAGAAATAGAGGCAATTTTCATGACTTGGTGCCGCTTATGTCCCGTCAATAACAGATGATTCTAGGTTTGCTATCACAACGTGAATGGTGAAGGCGGTACCTCAGTATTAAATTACTGTTACAGTATTAAAACTGGCCGTTGTGATCATCATCGCTCGTTTGGCAGTAACGACTTTAAATAATTAACACCACTCTAACGAATTAATAATGACGTGTTTTCTCGGTTGGTAACAGTTTTTACATCATATATTCAACAAACTGTTTACTAGGGATAATCATGAAAATGCAACAGTCCAGATGCGACCGGAATTCAATCAACTTCATCCAATAAACAAAACAGCTGTCACAGAAGAAAGATTGTTTATCGTGTTACGAAAGTTGCATGTTAAACCCAACACTGGGTGGCAACCTTTTGTCTATTAATAGAAAACAAACGTCAACACAAACTTCTCTTAATTACCACATTTCACTTAACATTTCTTGCGTGCAACATGAGACACGACCAATGCTCCAAAAGTACACCACGCATGTTTTACTTAGCTGAACGGGAACAAAGAAATCAAGCTGTGACGCTGAGAAAAGCTCATTTTCAAACCAATAACATTGCAATTAAGAAAACAAGACGCATTAAGTGGTGAGAAATTAACATTTATCTGTAGCTTCTATAATACACACTAGCTCACAAAAATCATCAGTCAAGTTGAGTCACCTCTATTCCTTGGGTGCCAAGTATGTACTTATGTTTAAGTCGTCACTAACGTTAAGTCATCCGATTCATCACAGTCCCGAAAGTAACGACTTTACCAAAGTGGCGCGTAGGATATCAATTGACATAATTGTCAATAGAAGCCCATCTCCCATTAGCCATTCACAGACATTACCGACACCACAGCAATTGAAATCATAGACTTCTCGAGCACAGCGTTATTGTAAAAATTCTCCAATCTGGCACTGTCTACTGAATGAGCGACACAGGCGATTTCTGCTTTCACCATGTTTTTCATATTCCTGACCCTACGAGTTCAATAAAAAGCACAGAATTTCTGACGTGGCTAAATTTGGCACCTTTCCCTTAATTTGGGACAGCCAAATTAGGGATATTCTATATTTAGTATAACTCCAACCCCGGGGTATATAACTGACCCAAATTGGATTCTTTAACACAACACAACACAACACAAGAAAGGTTAGACCAACTATTAGACATACTTACTTCCAGAAGCAACCATGGTGACCACAATAGAGGTGGACGTGCTGGAGCTCTGCACAAGAACAGTGGCTATGATGCCTAACATCAGTCCAGCGATGGGATTCTGGATCAGCTCACTGTCTGTGAACGCTTCACCTGTGATAAGGACAAAAGAGGTTGTAGCTCGAAACCTACTGTCAAACCATGTCTTAAGTACTATAGGTAAAAAATTGTGCTACTTTTTATGCCATTCATCAATTCCAGGGGTGGAATGTCCAATGACAAAAAGGGGAAAATTTTCCAGGTGATGTATCATTCCACAAACTGGCTTGTGTGAAAGAAATGCTTTTATTCACGCAAGAACGTCTAATTCAGTTAAATTTTGTAACACGAAGTCAAAATAATGATAAAAAGAGATGATAAAAAGAGGAAACTGAAAATCAAGTAACAGGAAGTCGAAACCAAAAAAGAAATCCTCTTAAAACAGGAAAACTCCAAGTCCTGTAATTTAGTCCTTCATTTTAATTGAAACATTATATACATGCCAGACTTGTATGGAGAGCAATTCAATGCAAAGATTGCACGTACTATGTGAATGGCTTTTCTAATTTATTGTCAACAAGTCAAACCTAAATTTTCAATTCCTTGTCCAGTGAGATTGCAATAAAACATAAAAGAACTGTTAGTGAAGCAAATACAGATAAGAAGGATAAAAGGAAATTCTATGTGAACGACTAAATCAATAAATGGTTTCATTTTGTTTCAAACAATGCAGAGTGTCCTGGCCTTTCTTCATTGTTGTTAGGAGCAACAAACATATAACGTACAACTTTTGTGGTCCCTTTTATAAGTGAAAAATCAACAGAAACCATTCAAAATAAATGTAAACATTTATTTCCACCGCACGATAGGAGAGAATCGTGAAACGGAAATAAAAATAACCAGCTTAACCGACACATGAACCGATCCTAGTATAATTGTCTGTCAGTAAACAGTTAATTAAATAATAATAAGCATAAATTACTAAGTGGGAAAACAAAGAAGTCTGACAACTACTTTACTGCGTGGAAAAAGCTGGTTAGGTCTGCAGAATGAAATCGCTGGCAAAGATTAGAATTGAATTCAATAAGTTATTGCTGCCTAAAGCCCTGATTAGAGAATATAAACCAGTCTGAGCCAGAAGACGTGATCATGAGTGACGAGCTGTTTTGACCACGCCAACGTTCTCGGCATTGATTTTTTCCAAGGTTGTATTCATTATTAAACCAGACAAAAACCCGCATTCCGTCCAAGAAATTAACTAAGGATTTAGATCACTTGCCGCTATAAAATTGGTCTAGACTTGTTCCTTACTCAGATGAGAAAAAATTACGCTCTAAGAGTTCATTAGTTTAACAACGACTAAGATGACCCGCGTGACATGCCAACGTCTAGAGCCTGACTCTAACAAAAATCAACTGTAAATTCTTCCCAAGTCTAATAATCAAGGTAAACTCAACTAAGGAACAATAGGAGACCAATTCTGTGTCATAACAGAAATTGGTCTGCATTAAAAGTTGTTTTTTGTAATGGAAGGTAGGTTTATAATCACTGTAATTTGTTTATTGTTGATTTTTACGAGGCCAACACCTACCATCAAATGTGTAGCAGCTCTGTGACTGCATGTATGTATTGATAAAACATGATGAATCAACAAATACTTTGCTAGATCAAACACCAGTTCGTGGAAACACTCGAGGTTACTGTGACCAATCAAATTAACAGTACCATGTAATGAGCAAGACATGACATGGACATATTTTCTGTAATAACACATTCGCCTAACATGAATTGGATGCTGTTTCTGTTAACATGTTTATTACCTTGGGACACTCTATTTCACACAACAGCGAGTAGTGTCTACAGCTTGGCTTTACTCTTTAACATCTCAAATACAGTACACTAACACTGCTGCTATGGTTATGCTGTAGTCGGAATGGAGAAAATGTGTTGTTTATGGCTTAATAATACCTTTCGTTCTTATTTTATTTTTACTTTGTTTGTACTTGGTCACTTTCGATCAGCCGAGGCAGCATTCAATACAACTGTAACTATGTATCAGCTTCAGTCCCACATAAGTGTTCAAACTAGTTGACAAAGAAGCACAAAATGACTTTCAACCTTATAAAGATTGACTGGAGACAAAAAAATCCATAAAACTTCCACAAATGCCTGTGCCTTTGTGGTCACAACGAATTGCAGCCAACTCTTCGTATAAGACCTCGGACTGGTTGGAATCGACCTAAGTGATCTCATTGTGGAGTTTCAGCGGCAATGTTTGCCCTAGACTATGTCACCTTGAGTGCAAATTTTGTCTGGCAAAAAGCACCACTTCATTTCTTGGTTATCTGGTCATTATTTTCTGTTGAGGAAACTACAAGATACACATTTTTTCCCCAGTACACGTTGTGCACCCATCCTGTGTTATGAATTCCAGACCCCAAAAATTTGGAAGACCGGTCCACTAGACCCCAGAGTTTGAAAGTGTAGGGCAAACCTGCCACTGAGTACATCAATTTGAAAATTTAGGTTTTATTTCCTCGTCTGTTTTCCTCCTCTGTTTTCATAGTCATTCAAATGATACAATGACTGAATCGAGACTTCAAGTCATACAAGTTTCAGTTTACATTTCCTTTTCACCGAATTCGTTTCATCTCAAGGTGTTGGTTAGTGACAGCTGAGTTGGTTTTCAATTCCCCATTATTTCCAGTCACATTTATGATCTAGACTCACGATAATTTTTTGTTTTTTTTTATAAATAATTAGTAAAATTACAAATAATTCCGACTTAATAAACACACATTCACCTATAAACACACACAGGTGTGCCTATGGGGTTAATAACACAGAGAAAAAATCAGGTAATTAAATGAGCTATAAGGGTCTGCCTGTATAAACTTTCTTGTGATTACAATTTTTAAATAGCTAATTTTCTACATAATAGTAATCAATAATTTCCATTTTGTCAACTTCCAATTTTGGCCAAAGGTTTTTCAGTCTTCTTTTATATATGTGTAGTTACCCAAGACAAATTATTAAATTGCATATTTCAGGTCCATCAAATTTCCCTCCAAAAATATCTACGCGTTAGTTCAAAAGTTTGACCCGTTTTTTGACAAATCTATTCCCTAAACGACACCCAAAAAGATAGTACAATATCACAAGACCATGAGCACAAATGGAGAAGAACCTCTGACTCACTTTTACGGAAAGAGTAATCATTGTTTGGTAAAATTCCAATCTTATGAAGATAAGTATTTGTACTAATAATTTTGTGAGTAAATCTGAACTGGAGCCACATTTAATTGGTGTCAGAAGTAAAATTTATTGAACAACCGTGGCTTTTCTCCATCACTCTCTAGTTGTTGTAATGTTTGGAGCCTGCTTCCACTACTTTTGTTGTATTGCTTAAGTGTTTTTGTCAAAATTGGTTATGAGATTCAAGATACTTACCAGCAAGTTTTCCCCCCAACAGTCGGAACGCTGAGCTTAGGAAGTCCAGGGAACAGATGAAAAGGTATAGAAGACCGAGCAGGCCAACGGTTTTGCCCACCCATTCTACTAAAACCCTTTTCACTTTCCCTTTGCCATCCAGTTCTAAAAAGACACAATATAGTATGAGATTCAACATTGAAATAAAATGAAAGTACAGTATAAAATCTTTTGTTTAGGACATAAAATAATTTTTAAAAGATCAGCCACCTGCTAATGTGCATTACAGTAAGCACTTAAAAGTTTTAACAAATGCTGTTCAGTGACAACTAAACATCATTAAAGCAAAGAAAAATTCTATTCCAATTTTGTAGACACATTCATCCAAATAAAGTTTCATTCGTCTGCCATACTGTCCCAAACAGAAGAATTTACACCGTATAGTTGTCTGAAATAAATTGTTTATGAAGTTAGTACAAGAAAACATGTGCTGTTCAATGATTCTGTATTTCCTGAAAATTCAGGCAAGCTACGGAACAAAATGTTGTGACAATTTTAATCAAAGGCAGTTAGGAAAAAAAAGTCGAGGGGTAAAATAAAATACCCACCAAAAGATTGGTTCACTAGATTTTGAAGAACTTTTATCTCAAGGTTAATGCAAGGTTATAAACAACTGATAAGATTTCGAGGCGTTATTTTCAGATGTACATGCACTGGGCAACTCATGGTAGTTAAAATGTTGGAAAATGATGAATTAACTTGCGCGTAACTAGTGGAAGTCACAGCATAAGCGCAATCATCAAATGACAGAAATCAATTTTCAACGAAAATCAGAAAATACAGAATTCCAGTAGTAATGTGAAATAACAGAACAAGCTGTAACAAACATATTCAGTTGTTACGACATTAATTCATAACAACTAAGAAAATTCCGCGAAAAGTGAGCAACCGTTATAACAGTTGACAACCCGCCAGAATCCGCGCGCGCGCACTTGCGCGACCCACACAATGCCCAAGTCACAATATACTAACCAGACCAGGCGACACCCGTGTCTTTCAGCTCCGGCATTTCCCAGGGATCATCATCATTACCCTCGGGCTCGCCTTTAGCCGCTAACATTCCCTCTGTGTCATAATCAGGGAGCGAAGAATCGAGGACGATACACACGTCCGCTGCTGAGAGAGGACTCTTCACCTGTGAGGGCGAGCAAAAAGTGATCACCACACTTTTACAACCCCCCCGAACCCAAAAACTAATTTAAACTCGCATGTTCAAATACTTACCTCCTCAATAAGACTCTCATATTCAGGTGGCGGGGTGTCGGGTAAATGTTCTTCTGACGCATTTTCCTCGAGAGACATTTCAGTCGTACGAAAGTTCGCCATTGACTGAACAACGTGGTCGCGCGCAGTTACATTCATTTCATTGATTTTTCAAAATCTTACGCTCTCGTAAGACATCAAATTAAAGAAAATCAACAGTTTTAACAGGTATATACTAAAACTTTATTATAAGTGATTCAAAATAGCTATCTCAAAAATGGGTCTTTACTGTCAACTTTTAACTCAAAATTTGATATAACTTTGAAACTATTTTGCACGTAAGCTTACAGAACTACTTTGAGTAAACAGGCCCAATCATATTACGGTTTGAACACCAACATCACTCATGATATTCACATGCGAAAGTACGTTCAAAAGCAGGAACAGATGGGATTGGCTCGCCAACTCTTATACGTCATTCTTTCTGAAACCAGTCGAACCCGGTTTGATAATTCAGTACTAACCGGTCTTTTTTACACTTTTGTAAATATGATTTGGTTTTGCATAAGCGGATTTGGGGAGACGGGGGGGGNACAATTATTTGCCCATTACATTCAATAAAAAGACAGCACTTTTCACGAGAAAATCCAAGTTCATATTTCCACTGATATATACACCGTCAAACGTGATGAGACAATAGGCCGGGATTCTTTTTTTCTAAGTCTTTGCCGGTCACGTTGCGACGCGCACATTAAAAGTAACAAACTGCTCCCCGAATGCCTCCTGCAAAACTCTTCAAATAAAGGAGAGGAATGCGTGTCGTTGTATTCGTCTACCACTTGGTTATACAACTTAGTATTAGCACAAATCAGATTCACTGTTGTTAAAAGAAAAATCTGGACGAGACTACAAAAACCTGGAATAACAATACTGTAGCTATTTTTATAAGCCCTGTAAAAGCTCACACTTCTAATCAGACTAACCTGAATTTCCTCGGACACCCTAACATAGTGCTTAGGCAAATATTTGGTATCCAATCGTCTTCCTAAATAAAAGTTGGAATCCAATGAATATCAAAAAAAAATTGTCGGTAGGTTGTGAAAAATTCCATTCCTTTGTTGCAGCATTTTACACCTTGTGGTTGCACCTATCGGCTTGTTCTCACTTGAAAAGTGAAAATAATTCCTAAATACATTTAACGCATTAAATTTTATTTTCTAGAAGATGTAAATTTAAGGTAAATTATCTTTGACTGGGGTATTGTTCATCACTACGAATGTCTTCTTTAAAATACTTTCACTAATTAGATTATGAAAATTAATTTCTGTAGGTCCAAGTTATTATTTGATAATGTCTTTAGCGTTCTCTGCAACATGTGTACCGTAGTTGTTGATGTCCGATCAGTCTATGGGCTGGGCCCGTTGATGCCTGCTGGCTTTGTTCATGGGGTCAACAGCCGAATAGGCAAGAAGTCGGACATGACCGTCGTCACACTTGCCGATGAAGAAGGGATTTCGGACATTTAAGATTCTCCTTCCTGCAGGCCTACATGGAATTATGCCGAGTTGGTGGATATTTGGGATGTCACCCCGCCAAAGGAAGCGCGTGACTATTCGAATATCAGTTAAGGGAAAACCTTGGGGTTAAATACTTTTTGAATAATTAGTCACGACCTTGTTAAGAAAAAACGTGATGGGTATGACCCACGATTTTTAACACTATCAACACCTTGAAGTGTTGTGATCACTGACGCGTCAGTCGTGTTTCTTCAACAAAACAACACAAGGGTAGTTTAGGTAAGAATGAATAAAAGTTCAGTGTGTCAATAATGATTACCCATTTCCAGGTTAGGCCTTACCTTAAATTTACATCTTTTAGAAATACTGATAAAACTAACGCGTTAAATGTATTTAGGAATTATTTTACGTTTTCGTTATTTTCTATTTTTAACACTGTGGTACCAGGGGGATCCAGGATTTTGAATTAGGGGGGCCAGGACAGAGTTTTAGCCAGTATTTTGCCCGTCAGACATTCGCACTCCCGTACTGCCAAATGGAATCTGGGAGAATTTTAGGGGGGGCATGGCCCCCTTGGCCCCCCTCTAAATCCGCCACTGGGTAGGCCTACTGTATTAATTCACCAATCAAACTTGTTTCTTATTGGTCAGTTTTATTTTCTCTCCTACGATATCGTCCTTAGTCAACTGTCCTACTCGGCTCAACACGAGTTTCGTTCAGTATTTTTAGCATTTTTTCGACGTTGTCCCACTCGTTAGGTTCCAGTCTTTGCCTCAGTTAGTTTCCACAAACAAGGCTGGTAACACCAGCATCTTCTGTACTTGGCTTTTACTGTTGAGAAAAAAAATAACGTGGCGACCCTGTTATTCCGATACCCAAATCCTGTGTTTTATTGCCACATTCCAAGAAACCTGGTGACGTAATGCCCACGTCCGAAATTCACAGAAAGTTTGAGATCTTTAACGGAAGTCGTTGACCCATTTCTTTTAGTTTCCGCCAACTACTTTTGTTTAAACTTTCAAATAAACTAAAGTGTTTCTAACAACGTTGACTACGTCGACAACACTGGCATGTCCGTATTGTGTTAGAGTTTTTTGTTAATATTGTGTTAATTTGCATCGTACTCAACTTATGTGAAAATTAATCTATGTTGTGACTTGACTGAATAAAATTACAGTCGTTCCCGTAGAAACAACCCAACCACTGGATGAGTCGAGTGTGGTCGGTTGACTAGCCATTTCCTACACTTAACCTCGAAGTTTTCCTACCAAGTCACAGATCACTTACACTCTCGTTTATCATAAAAAACGTTTACAAGCAATCAAAATATAATGAAGCTTGGTTGCCTGTTGCTAGAGTAGACAGGGCGGAAGGACGTGAAAATACATTGTGTCTAACATCATGGCCGGAACTCATCACCAAAAAGGCACCTTTTCGGTCTATTGTCAGATCTGTGTCAACTTAATTGCGAATCCAACAACCCGTCAGCCATTGCATAAAAGCCTCTCTATTGAAGAAACCTGATATAAAATCACTGATTGGATGTTGGAATATTGTTACCCTGGGTATTATCCGGGTATTATTCAAGGCTCTGATATTTACGCTAGTCTATGCTCTTGGGAAATGAGATACGTTGTTTATGAAAAAAATCTTTGTTGAAATCCATTGACAACCAACACTTAGCAATCACCCATTGCCAGTGAAATTAAAAAATGCACAAAATATTTTCTTGTTCTTTCATGTGAATAGCACTTTGTTTTATTACATTTTGCAGTTACCCCGCCGCTGTTATAAAGCTCTCTTTCGTCACAAAAACAAATTTTGATTTAGACCACTCAGTTTTGAAATATGTCTCACAGTTTATTGATCAAATAAGTGCGGAGGTGGGCTTGGAAAAAACTGCGAGTGAGTTCGTATCAGGAAATACTGATCGAGACCAGATTGTACAAGTGGTTTGTCTCAGCAGGTAAGTTTTACACAACCATATTCTGAGCCTGTGTTGTTGTTTTTTTCCAAGCCCAGAAACAACTTCTTGTCCGCGTTGGAACAAGCTGAGATTAGGACTGTATTCCGTGAAGCAAATTTCTTACGAGAAAGCATGGGCGGATCCAGGATTTTGAATTAAGGGTGGGGGGCAGGGCAGAGTATTAGCCAGAATTTTGCCCGTCTGACATTCGCACCCCCGAATTGCCAAATGGAATCTGCGAGAATTTTAGGGGGGAGGGCATGACCCCTTGCCCCCCCCCCCCAAATCCCCCACTTGAAAGCGCATCCTCGTGAGATATTGCTATGCATTACGAATGAAGCACGTACGAGATCACAGTTAACATTACTCAGAGAGTGTAGGCCCACTGCGTCTACGGTACGGTGCCCAGTTTTACAAGGGTAAATTAATTAGTTTGTAATTGACTGAACGCGGGTTTATACTAGCCAACATAGACTATGTCATTGTCTAAGGAATCTCGTGTACGTTTTATGTTGCATTTCGCCCTACATGTAGCTGGTTAAAAACGAAAATCGTCTTGAGGTTTTAATTACTCTTATAAAATCGCTCTCATATATTTCATATGGACTGTAGCTAGGATTCTATTTCCTTTGACCAACAAGGGCATCGAAATCACCAATGACTCACGAAAACGCTTCAAATTTAGGGATTTAGTTGCCAACCCTAAAACTGTAAATTCTAATATGACGCACGTGCGCATTTAGTCTGTTAATTTCATGACGTCACTTAAAAAGAAATATGGCTTTATGTTCCCAATTGGCAATTACTGAATAAAGGTGTAGCTGTGTAATTATTGGCACATAACAACTTGATTTGGAAATAATTCATACAAATCATGTTAATAAATAGTAGTTTAATATGAATGCGATCTGCCACATGTGAGACACGATGTTCCGAAGTTGTCCAAATTCTAAGATCTTACTTAACATTGGGTCTTTTCATGAAATAGACCTTTGGGTCCCGTACTCCGGGAAACAGAATCCAGCCACGGTATCAAACTTAATATGAAGAGACCGGTTTTATAAAAGTAAAAGCCTTGTTGGTTTTCGTTTTTAGCCAGCTAAATTGGGTAAAATGTAGACTTTTAATTTTTCGAGAAGCAGCTAAAATTCGAGACACGCTGAAGGTATCAATAAGGACTTGTATATTTTTCCGTAGGTGATCAACGACGGTCGTACTGCTGTGCACGTGAGGACTACCTCAACCACGTTCGAATACACAGGAAACAACTTCGCGATGTCACAAGTGACAGTGAGCAGAACATAAACCAATATATTGGCAGCAATCTTTCCAAATCATTCAGCACGCGTGACGATTAATTGTTAGCACGAGTGTTCTCTCGAGTTCGTGGCAAACCGCAGACTGAGATTAAGAACAAAACCTTCTTACCACCGTGCTTGTTAATATGACTCCAGGCTTCTTAGCGTACAAAAGGCCGTTTGTTGCAAATCCCAAATAACTGTCACCGAAATCTACACAGAATTAATTGGTTCGACCATGAATACTTTGTACTGGAAAGATTACTCACAATATGTATACAACAACGCGAAAAATGTCATTATGCAACACCTTTTGGTTAAATAGTCGTTATTCGTAAACGAGTTCCCAATTAGATTAAGTAGAGAGAGAAAGATGGCGGGGAAAATGAAAAATTGCATCCTTTTGTATTGATTTCATGAACCAATGAACGACGATGTTTCTTGCATGACCGAGTATGTTAAGCGACTACTGATAGACAATACGACTGAGAAAAGGAATCCAAACCATGAATTCAGTTGTAGAAAGAACACACTCAAAAATGTGTAGTCATTATTTTCAATTGTTACGTGGACTGAGGTTCTATCCATCCGCATCTATCAGATTATGATGCAGTTTTCGCTGCTTAGCTGAATCTAGCCATTCTACTCTCATAAAATCAGTCTCATAATAATCCTTACTGTGTCAGGATATCATTTTCGTACCCAACTTAAGTCACAGGCAATGGTTTCACACGCCATTTTCGAATTCGCAATTTCTGGGGAACCCGAATAAACTCGGCGAACCATTTAGTAGAGTCGCTGATGGTTTCGATGTTGGTAACGGAAATAGAATCCTGTTACGGTCAGGAATATTATGCAACCGATATTATGAGTGTTAAAGAACTAAATCGGTTTTCGTTTTTAACCAGCTTAAACAAAGCGAAATTCTAAAGTTTAGTTGGGAAGTGCCCCTCACTCGGGCTAGCCGGTACTGAGCACTCACTAACAGATCGTGTAATTGTAAACGTACCGTCACAAACTATCGTAACGTCTCACGTTAAACTCGCTTTTAGAGCCTGTTCTTGGGGCATATTCAGTTTATCCATTTTCTGACTCAGGTTACCCCTCCAAAAAATGACTGGTCATTACTAAAATCCTTTGTTTCAACCTCAGACAACAACGGTTTCTAAATCGAGGTTAAATCCAGATATCAATCCGTTCTTATATGTTCATGTGCTCTTTTGCGGTAGCGAGACTCGCAGGCCAATTATCTACCAGTACCAGAGAATCGAATTCTTCTAACTCATCTATATTCGAGAATTTTTACAGAATTCCTTCGGGTTCAAATGATTCCAACTTAATTTCTTACGAGGAATTCGATTTCAGTAACCAGCCAGGCAGTTTTGCAAAATCACCAGGTTTAGTCCACGATAGATCATTTTATTAAAGCCAGTGTTATTGTCTGACATCGCTAATCAGTCGATATACGCCCGAACTGTGCTAACTTTCAATTAAATATACTTCAGAATTGCTAACAAGAGAATTTTCAGTTCCCTGTTCATACTTAAAGGGATAATAAACCAAGTTTTTGGTGATTACAACCAGTCCTCGTTCTGCCACCTAGCAATTCACTATTGGCGTCCTATTTGAGTGATAAACGCAGGATTCAACTAATAACTCAATACTTTCTTTGTCAGAGATAGGATATTACGGTACTTGGTCTTTGCCTACAGTTGCCGTGTAGCTCGCCTAAAGCGTAGGTCACGCTTACCTGTTTAGCAGACTTTCTAACGAATTTTCAAATTTTGTTAGAAATATTTGAGGTGGGCTACATCACAGGGGCGGATCCAGGAACTCGAGTTGCTGGAGGGGAGGCAGGGCAAAGTATTACCAAGGATTTTGCCCGTCAGGCAGTTCGCACCCCCGAACTGTGGAATGGAATCTGCCGAATAGAATCTGGGACAATTTTAGGGGGGGGGGGGGGGGGGGNTTACTGGAGTACGTGGAATGTCATATTTCAATATCACTTCATTGCACTGAATGTCACTGACGCACGGCAACGGTAACAACAATAACACATGTCCTTCGATCAACACATCAATAAGGAGTAATAGCACTGAGTGGCTAGTTGGAAATAAAGGCCACAGTACTAATTTTTACCGACTATAAATTGAGACCTCGTTGTTACCTATATCGTTATCTCCTTGTACAGTTTGAATAAACTGGAACGTACAAATTTCTAAATGGATTTACCAACAGATAGCTTTATTATTTGAATAAATGAAACATGTTGTACTTTTCTCAAACCCCCAAGCATTTGTACTGGCCGAGCATGACGTTTCTAATAAGCACAATGTAATTTCCAACGATTATCATATTATCTTACTATTTTAAGTTTTGTAACCAAATTGATTGTCGTTTAATGAATTCATGTGAATAGACCCGTTCATTGTCTTGACTCTGAGTTTGTGACCGTGACGCCATGGACTCAGTCAGCCTGTGACTGTGACGCCATGGACTCAGTCAGCCTCTGACTCTCGGGGTGTTATTTGTCATTCGTTACTCGATGACCACTGAGACTCGGAGTGAAATGATGCAGACCAAAAAATACCGAGGCTCTAAACCAGACAAGCCGTTGGCAGACACACACTGTGATAAAACACAACCTCTCGTTATTGGACAAGTGATAATGCTTTGTTTGGCATTTGTAACGTCGCCTATAGTTTACAACTCCTACTGACGGTTTGATTTGCAGGGTGACTTCCTTGCTGAGTTCAAAATGTGATAAGGTCGGGCTAGACTAGTCGCTTTTTTAATGTCTTTGTATTGAAACAAAATAAAGAAAAAAAAATGAATTCACTCTCACTGACAATGATTTCTCAAGTTACAATTAGGAAATCACGGATAATTTTAGGACTCACCGCGCCCCATTGACGTAGTTTAATTGTAGTTGTCAATAGGTACATGTAAATAGCATCGAAACCACGTCTGACGTTATCTTGAATAATACTTAATGTATTCAGAGTGTAATAGGAAAATGTAGAATATACCATCAAAACTAATTTTGTGAGTGACCAAACAACAATATTATCACCGTGATGATTGTGAATGAAAATTGGATTTACGTGTTTGGCTGCAGGTAGCCGTTTAGATCAATTACTAATAGCCGTAATGTACTGAAGTAGCAGACGAAATCATACACGTTAAATGACCCTAATATCTAATCAAAAAGGGTAGAAAATGCTAACGTGACCTATGGGACCTCCGTGCATGCCGGGTCACTGATTTGACCGACACAATGACGTTCTGATATCATCGTAGGAAATTGCATCAACAATAGTCATTGACAGAAAATCAGCTGGTTTATTAGACGATGGCCACGAATTACAATAGTAAAAATCGTATGTTAAAGCCAAGTTCCCGGCGCCCGGCCTCGAGTCGGCAGAAATTTGGAAGGAATGTCAGCAGACTCAGCTTCTGGCCGAGAAAGTCAGAATTTACTTCAATCTAATGCAGTAGGTTGAGTTGAGACAAGACTTAGTGTATGTGGATAAGTTGTAAAGTGATAGGGAATCACTTATTTTACATTGACACTTAGGAATCCCTGCTTTCAGTTCGCGATGTGGTGGCTAATCTGAAGGCGGCGCTTTAAACAGCTCTTTACAAAAGGAGGTGATCAAGTGTCTTTGTTGCCTAGTAACAATAGATGCCGAGCGTACGCCATTACTCAGTAAATATTGATTTACGAGTTCACGTTTACTTTGCTGACAGCTGGACTATCATTAATAATGTATGACGAAACATCTGATCAAGGACCTAAGGGTACATTTGAAACATATAAAGCTGAAGGAGATGGTTTGTACAAGCAAGGAGAATTCAGAAAAGCCATCGAAAGTTTCTCCACGGTAAATTATCGAGACAGTCAGTCAGTGATCAGCTGCTCAGTCAGTTTCATTGGGTTCGAGTCTCCCCTTGAAAACGTCGATTTTGTCGTAGAATTAATGTGACTGAACTATCCCTTGAACAATTCAAAAAGTCCATATTTAGAGTGAAATGGCATTTTGTCGAAAATTTTGATTTAGACCCTTTTCCACTACAAAATTGGTCTCAATCTGTTCCTTGAGACCTTGACTGAGATGAGAAGTGATTTTTGGTCTTGCAAAGAACTGGCAGTTCATTATAATTGTTCAAGCCCATGTCCAGTGACTACACTGAAACACCAAGATGAGAGTTAACTTGTAGATACTGTTCTCTTGCAATAACCAACTGTCAATTCTTTCCAAAATTAAGTCGCGTTTATTTTGACTAAAGAACAATTTGAGACCAATTTCATTGAGGAAAGTGGTTTAAGCCACTAAGTCAAACATTGGATTTGTGAAGGAGGCCTGCTTTAAAATTTAGATTTTTTCCAATAGTTCTGGTTGCAATGACAGTTTCATGCATTTGATGAAATATTCATTGACTGTACGTGTGGCACAGTCCTACAAATAAAATGCTTTACTGCCTAAGCTGTCAATATACAATCACTGGTAACGTGTAGAAATTTGAAGTAGCACCTGGAAAATATGAAAACAGCCCCTGAAATCACTTTTGCATTATATCCAGGTTCTTATTCACTCCCTTGCACACATTCATTAGTAAGACTGAGCTCACTAATAAGCAGAGATCTGAGACCAGTGTTTTGAGTAACAAGAAGCGGCCAAACATAAAGTTATATATATGGCAGTGAGAACAAACTTGCCTTATCCACTGATTTACCTGTCAATAGATTTGTAATGTGAAGGTATTTTATGATCTTGACAATTTTGAGACAACAGGCCATGTTTTCCTGTGTTTGTTTTTGCCAGGCATTAGAGTTAAAGCAAGGTGACCGCAACTGTCTAGTGGCGAGATCCAAATGCTTTCTGCAGTTAGGTGACACTGACAAGGCTCTGGAAGATGCTGAAGCTAGTCTTGAAGATGACAAAGAGTATCACAAGGTGAATTAACAGTCAAAGAATTATACACACGTGTGGCACATGAACTGTGTGTAGTCCTACCTTAAAGTTTAAGGATAGTTGGAATATGTAACACAAGCCAGAGGGGTCCAAGGCGTCCTGATCCCCTGCTCAGCCACTTTCTATTGCTGTGATGTCTGTCCACACTTCTAGTCATGATGTTAGATCTACTCCTACCAACTCTACTCAAATAGGATGCAGGATTGTATTTGGACAATTAACTGAAAATTTCTGGACCTGAGTTTGACAAATAACACAGTTAAAACTGAAGTTCAACTGAACTTTTTGTATGTTACAAATCGTAAGGAATCGCGATTTTTGATCTCTGTAAAAAAATTCACAGTGCTGCATGTCCTTCATTCTACAATAACAGTGAAAAAATTTAATTGGTGTCCTCTGAAACTTGAAAGTCTCAAATGCCAATGACCTCAACGGTTTGTAGAAATATCTCAAAACATTGTGGAAACTTGTAAAATATTGTCTAGTTTCAATTCCAAAAGAATTCACTACCAATCAAAAGTGATAAAAACAAGAATTAAGCTTTAGACTTTGTCTCTGATGAAGTGTCTTAGGGGTTACATAAAATTTTAGTCAAAATTCTTTAAAACCAAAATTAACTTTGCATCGCTTTTAATTTAGTTTTCTGATAACCTATATAAATATTTTTGATAAAAAAATAAGAGATTAGTCAATTACAGATTAGTGAAACAACATGATTGCAAGAAGAACGGTGTCTTTCAGGGTCTTTTTGCCAAAGCAGAAGCTCTTTACAACAAAGGAGACTTTGAGATGGCGCTAGTGTTCTACCACAGAGGACACAAGTTACGGACTGAACTACAGGAGTTTCGCCTTGGTATCCAAAAAGCTCAGGAGGCCATTGACAACTCTGTAGGCAGTCCATCTAAAGTAAAGCTGGAAAAGAAGGGGGACTTGTCCTTCTTTGCAAAGCAAGACGAGGTATTGTAGCTTGGTACACTTTAGCCGTTTTCTCTTTGGATTTTTAAAGGGGCGTTTCACTACTGCATAACAGTCAATTTTGAATTATTAATGGCTGTTTAAAACAGTTCTGTATTCATCCAATCTTGAGTAATCGCTGAATAAGCCGGCAACTTAAGTCACAGGCATTGCGTACCTGCGCCATTTTTGTTATCAAAATTTTAGACTTGGTCAACCCAACAAATTCCAAAAAGTTTTCTTGAGTTTGCTGATGTTTTTAACATTCTTGTTGGCAACAGAAATAGACTCTTATCATGGTGAGGAATATTGTGAAACCGATCTTATGAAAGTTAAAGGCCCAATTTGTTTTTTTTAACCAGCCAAACAATGCAAAATGGTTTAACTGAACATTTCTTGTCAGTTGTTTTAGTTAACCACTGACCTTAAGTTTGAACTCTACTACCGGTATATTATCTATGTTTCTGATTAGTGTTAACGTAGTTCCAGCAAGTGGTATCCTGGGGATGTCCAAGTAAAGTTTGAAATCGTTATTCCTTGTCATTTACCCATATTATTTATACTTTGTTGCTAAATATGGTAAATAATTTTGCAAGAGGTATTTGTAAATGATATTCATTATTGTGCGTACCTCAATTGCTTTTTAGATTTCACACACTCGGCAGTCTTAATCAAGCTGTTTGACCCACACATCGTTTGTTTTTTCGGTTTCTATTCTCCTGTTTGTCGGTTCTGTCTTACTATGTCAAACTATTGCTCTAAGAGAAACTGGTCTTGATGTGCTGTGTCAAATTATGATTCAAGTTCAAATAAGGTTGCTCTCATCTTCATTTACTTTGTCTTAGAATAATCTGATATATCCATCGTACAGATGTAATGTTTGTTTAGGTTTGGTTAACGCATTTGACAGGGCAAGATCAGAGCTAAGGGTTCACTGCCTGTGAATGAAAGAATTTAATGAAAACTTTGCAGACCATAGCTGATCAAATAATTCTTTTTACACCATTGATTTCATGGAAACTTGCTCTGTACTCTTTAATTCCTTTAACATACGAGCCAAAGCCTTTCTCTCATCATGTGTACCCCACTGTTAGTTGTAAGGACCGATATTGTTCATGCTGCCTATTGTGTATCACCATGCGGTCACCTGTGCGATTTTATTGATATCCATCTATTCAGCAATCTGTGTCATACCCTGGACAAAGAGTGCATTGCTCAAAACGTGGGGAATATATTGATATATGTTAGTACTGACGCTCGTTGTTTTATTTTTACTATGTTTACTGTTTTAAGGCCTTTATGTTGTGATTTGAACTTAACAAAGCTTGTAATTTGATAAAAATATCATATTTAAGGATAGCCTTGGGTCATTAAGTGTTCAAACAAGATTTTTCTGTCAGTGTGACTCATTAAGGTGTTTTTCCTGCCATCTGCATTCATATATTGCGCGCGGTGTTATCACAGAAAGCTACAATCCTGTTTACTGAAACTCAGTTTGCCATTGGTTGTGCCTTTCAGAAAGTACGCCCAAAGAAAACCTATGGCTACCAGAAACAAACAAAAGCTAAAGACACAAAGCGTGAGATCCCCAAGGCAGCCGCCAGTGAAAAAACAGTTAAACAGCTTCTTGGGGAACTTTACGGGGACAGAGTTTACCTGGAGAAGCTGTTACAGGACCCTGCTATGGGTAAGGGGTGCACTTCAACTTCTGTGGTTGAGTGTCTTTTACAGTATTACTGATCCTTACACTTGATTGACTGTGTATTAATGTGAGGTCTTAGATTTTTTCTTTATAAATTATGTGTCTTATGGAAATGTTTACAGGAATAGTAGCATAACCAAGCAATGTAAATAAATTTGACATGAAATAAAGTTGACAGTTTTGCGCGCAAATAATTGGCATGATCATTTCGTATTTTTGAAAAGATTGAAAAGTTTTTGGTGAAACTGAATTTTCTTAAAGATTCGTTTTACTTAAAATTTTGACAGGATAAGTGTCATTTATCCACCTTACTGTAGGCCGAGTAGGTGAATAATTGATGTGCAAATGTCATTTCAGACTTATAGAATTTATTCACCTAACTATATCAGAAAATTAAGATGCACTGATGCAAAAGTTCTGAAATTTTCCAGAAAAGTGCTCCTCTTCAAGACATCTATTTCAAAAAAACAATAAACACTTTAAATATCTTGTGTTTTTTGCATTGTAAAAACATGCGATTTAGATGCAATACAATCTGTTCCACGAATGTGACATTGCACTTTTGCTCAATCGTTACACTGAAGTCAGTGATGGAAATGACTGTTTTGGTGCCGACATCCATACTGCTTCATTGGTACCTGTGACAAAAATATTGAAGTAGCTGAGAATCAAAACATTATGAAGACTAATGTGAACTGAACATTTCCCTACTCTCACTCAATGTAGGGTAAGAAAAACTCTTTAAGAGTTAGTTCAATTTCACATTATTCTACATTTTATTTTTTAAATTCAGGAATTTTCTTTTAAAATTAATGTGCCTGTGTGTCAGAGATTCCATCACTTGATCAAGTTAATCATGAACTTACATTATGTTGTGTATTCTGTTCATCCAGCTTCATTGTTGTCATGGAAACAGGTATTTAACACAACCTTCTTCCCTCTGCTTTCTGCCTGTAGTGCTGGCTAGGTATTCTGTACGGATTTCTGGTCAGGGGCGTGGTTCTTTATCTTGCTGTTTACGTTATACAATGTTGTGCAACTGTCTTCTGTTGCTCTATTTTCCAATGGGAATTAAGGGTATCCACGTGTATGGGCATTCTCTCTTTAAGGTTTCAGATGGTGTAAGCGTTTTTCATAATAGCAGAACAAAAACAAAAACTTAAGTTTGTGTCATACCATGTAGTTCTAGAATAACAATTCAACACTCAAAACTACACTGTACAAGGACACTGTCTTCTGTTGCTTTATTTTCCGATGGGAATTAAGGGTATCCATGTGTATGGGCATTCTCTCTTTAAGATTTCAGATGGCGTAAGCGTTTTTCATAATAGCAGAACAAAAACAAAAACTTAAGTTTGTGTCATACCATGTAGTTCTAGAATAACAATTCAACACTCAAAACTACACATTGTTAAAAAAACACCAAATATATGCATTGAAACCTCGATTGCATATTTTTGTCCAGCAATTAAGTTAAATTTGTGAGTTACCCCACTAAGCTTATTTACTTTATTACTTCGCTTATAGCTCATTTAATTATGTTATATGAAACAAATTTGGATGGAAATGAATAAAACATATCTACAAAAAATTGGACGTGCTTACAGTTGTAGTGGGGACTTAACAACTAAAAACGTCCACCCACTTTTGATTAATTGCTAATTTTGTTATTTGAATAATTAGTTTACACCAGGTGCTTCAATTTGGCAATAATCTATCACGCCATATTTTTGGTGAAACTTATCCCTCAAAGCAGCATATTCAGGCTTCTGTGTTGTTCTGTAATTGCTTTTGTGTCAACAAAGTCTCTAAAATGGCTTTTATCTTTGCCACAGTTTTTACTCTTCAACCTGAAACTCATAAGTTATTTGAATTCTTGATTTTTAAGATAGCTATAAACCTGCCTTCCATCACATAAAATATTTTCTGATTTAGGGCATTAAACCATTTTGAAATTGCTCTAAATTGTTCCTTATAGTTAAATTAGACATAACTTCTGAACTTGGAAAGAATTAACTTACAGTTCACTATTGTTTGAGACCATGCATCCTCTGCAAGTTGGCTTGTCATGATGTGTCATATTATGACCTAAGCGTGGTCTCAAAGAATAGAAACTACCAGTTCTTTGCTAGCTCAGAACCAATTCTCATCTGAAACAGGAACAAACTGAGACTTATTCTAAAGCGGTTTGTGGTCTAAATAATTAAAAATTCGCTTCTTTGACAAAACTGCATGGTTTATATCAGTTTTAGCTATGGATTTTTGAGCCCTTATATCATGTCTTACATTTCACTTATAATTGACTTTGAATTTCCCTTCTTTACTTTATACTGTCATATCTCAATGGTGTGTCGTTCTTCCAACGAAACACACTTGTCTACCTTTGCCATCTGTGCTTCAGAGCACAGAGGAGTCTGTAATTTCTACATTTTGTTCTGGCTGCAGTGTGACTGTTATTTTCATCGTCTAGTAAATGCTTTTAGCATGGGGACAAGCTAAGATTTGTTAAAGTTACAAATTAATGTGGCGTTTCCTTGCTTTGCGCAGGCTTATAATATGGTGTTTTTGTGTTGATCGTAATTTTTGCCTAAAAAGCCCCTGAAGCCAAAAAATAAAATTAGATAGCTTCCATCGCTTATAAAGAGATTACTGACTTTTTTGTCAGTTCACAGACCCGGCCAATTTTTGGATGAATACATTCTTCAACCTTAAACAAAATTTTAGGCCAATATTATGTGCTAAGTTATAAACTTAAAAATATTGAGACAGATGCAGGCCGTGACTCGATTTCTCCTCCTCCTGCAGATTTCAACACTAAGCATGGCCGCGTAATTCAGGACCTCGCCACGGACGGTATTCTGTATTTGGACACAAGAACAGAATTCTGGCGGCAGCAGAAGCCAATGTATGCCAGGAAGCGTGACAAAATGGAGCAGACCCGTCGCAGGAAGTTGGATAGTGCCAATCACGACAAATATGTTTTGAAGGAATTGGAAGCAGTGGATGATCGTGAGTACACATTAGTGTTTCGCAGGTTCGGGGGATTGTCGCGGACGTCATCGCTAAAGTTGAATAGAAATCCAGATAGTGAAATCGATTCTGTGATCTCGATATAAAATCCACATAAATGTAGCGAAGTTGCTTTGTACAGCCACTCTCAAAACTTCATCTGATATTCCTAGAAAATTAAGAAGTTTTATAAAGGTGGTGAAGTCTTGTGGGTAGCGTCATCTGTTGTTCACTTCAGAAACAGAACATCTGGAATGTTGTAGTGATGAGTTCGCAGACGATGCTTAGAATGGAAGTAGAACTTTTAAGTTTTCTTTTTGTTCAAATTTCATGAGATAAAATCATGATGCGTACTGAATATGCAAAGAGTATTTCAATTTCACCTATATGTAATTCCAGTTCAAACTCAGGGTAAATTCAGAGACAGTCTCAAGCGTGCTCAGAAGTGCCTGAAGCAAGTTGAAGATTTGACAGACGACGATGTGTCCCGGAGGAAGGAAGTCATTGGCAGTCTGCACAGCTCGATAGGAAATGCTCACCTCGAGCTGGGGCACTTTGAAAAAGCACTGAATCATCACCAGAAAGATTTGGAAATAGCCGAAGAATTGTAAATACCTGAAGACGGTGTCAATTAAATATTTGTGCAAGAGTCTAAAATTAAGTGGTAACAAAATGCAGAATTTACCGTAAATAAACCAAGCAAACATTATTCCAGTAAATTTACTCATGTGGCTATGGGAAATGATTTTGTCAGTGACATCGCAAACCATTACACCCAAAGAACTTCAAAATGGTATTAAAGAGACCTTAATGTAAAAGTTGCACTGCTGTCATTTGTCTTAATTATTTTTCAGAGAATCTGTAGACACGAAGTCGAGAGCTTTGGATAATCTAGGACGAGTGTATGCTCGTTCTGGCAACTTTGAAAACGCAATTGAAAAGTAAGTGATTGAGTCGTGCACATTTATTCACAAACTGTATGGAAATTTTATTGTCATTCTTGGTAAATAGCCACTTAATGGAATACTCCACAGCGCCCTCTCTGGTTCCACAATATTTACCCACAATGCTACACATCTGTAGGTATTTGCTGCACAGTTGTACACTATTGCCATGACATTAGGATTAGTTTGCCATTCATCAATTCTGTTTCTAATATAAAAGCTTTACCATAATGAGAGTAGGAGTGCAGACATAAATCTTAGTGAAGCCGAGTGTGATAAGGTGATTCATTCTCCATTAGTCTGACTCTGCTCTGAAGTGAGTTCACCACCCTACTTAATTTCAAAAATTAGGTCTGTCGTAGAATGTGCTTTTCGATCTGAGCAAAAGAGGAAAGTTGAATCTGGAAATTTTGTTCTGAATATGTGCAAGGTAAAAAGTCAAATAGCAAAAACCAGACCCTGTGCTTCTCAACATTTCAATATGAAGCACATCGTCTTGTTTTTGCTATTTAGTAGTTTTTACTGACCATTTGGCCAAGAACTGACATTATATTACATGCAAGGTATGGCAAACATTAATTCATACAAGTACCTACAGTAAGCAGTAATTAAAATTAGATTTTCTACAATTTTTGTAAACAGGTCATGATGTTGAAGTAAAAGGTAAAGCTGCAGTGTACTTTGCTTTGTTTAGCTTGCTATAAAAACAAAAATCGAATAATATCTTTTATGCTCTTAAAATTGGTCTCATAAAATTCCTTATTGTGATAGCTACCAACTCTTTGAAGTCACAAGCACCATTTTCTATTTCGCAATTTTATTTTTTTCATGAAAATCATAAAGTCCTGTTTTTGATAGTCCTCGTGATCGGTTTAAAAACAACACCGAACAAAGTTTTGAAAGCGTAATCATCTGAAAGTTTGATATGAATCCGATCATCCATTTCTGAAATATAATGTTCTGAGAGTCCTGCATACCCTTAAATCTGTGACTGAAATAAAAAGTACAATTACAAATAGACTTTCAGCAAAAGTTGCAGCACTATTTGAGAAACGGTCATTTAGCTCTCCAAGTCAAGATTCCTACACTGGCTGACCACACACATTTTCTTTAATAAAGCCTCCACTTACTAACCTAGTAGGTTTCTGAAGAAAAAAAGTTCCACAATACATCTGCAAGCAATTTGGTTTTAATTAGAGAAAATTTTGGTGACCCTGCTGGTTAGTTATCATACTGCCAGCCAGTAGGCAAGTAATTAACAAGGGTTACTGTGTTCACATTATGAAATTTGGTCTTTTGGTCAATGAGTATTGACTTGCTACCTGCACAGTCTAGGACTATCATGAGGGCACAAAAACTTGCATGAATTCATGACTTTGTGTATTTTCAGGTGGGAAGAAAAATTACCTCTGAGCAAATCAGCCCTTGAGAGCACATGGCTTTTCCACGAGATCGGACGGTGTCATCTTGAGCTGGGCAAGTGCTCGACAGCGCGAGACTACGGTGAGAAGTCGATGACGGCCGCTACAGAAGCAGAAGACAAGGTGTGGGAGTTGAATGCCAGTGTACTCATCGCGCAGTCAGAAGTCAAACTTGGGTATCTGGAGGAAGCGGTCGACTCGTTCGAACGATCATTGGATCTGGCCAAAGTGCAAGGTATACAGAGCGCAGCATCTGCTTTAAGTTAAGGTTCAGTAGTACATTCACTTGATGTGCTGTGTGATGGTGCAGCTTTTTGCATAGAATAAGGTCATGATTTGACCACAAAATGTTTCACTTATAGCTATCTCTTTTGTTCGTGTAATCTACTGGCTTGTAATGTGTAAAAAAAGGAATGAATCAGATATGTTTTGAACGCGTGTGTCACGCCAAAATCTCAACCATCCACATTTATATTGTTTTTTGAAAGTATAAACATTTTGTTTGATGTTGATTTAATTTTACCAACAGGTGATGAGGCAGCGGAAGCGGCCATTAAAAAAGCTATCGACGATGTTAACAAGAAGATTGTTGAAAAAGTTCGCATAGAAGAGCCAATGGAAGAAGGTGGGTGTCTTTCACCAAAATTCTAGCGAGAGCAGTCACTACGACATTGACATAGCTCTGGTGACAGATACAAAGTTGTGTCTTGCTAGTGTGACAAAATCCCACAATTGTTGGTGAGATATCACCATATGTTGACAAATAATGCATGTGATGGCTCACTAACTTTCATTCGCAACTGTATTGCATTAAGGAATGAGTGCTCTAAGACCACGATAAGGATACTGTTTTGAGATTTTAACCAATTTAGGGTATGGCAAATTGGCGTTTTTCTAAATTTTTTGCACAATTACACGCTGAGAGTAGTTCATTCATTGATTGAGAAGTTATGTGATCAACTTGAAGACACGTTTGAACAGCCGGGTAGAGTTCAGTAATGTTAGGACCTACGCTAGCACCTCGCTAAAAAGCAAGACTGCGCGCTTACGCGAGATATTGCCGTGTATTTTAAATGAGAACACTTGGTCGCGAAACTCCAGTTCTGCTGCATGTCCATCAATGTAACAAGGATTTAGACACTAACTGCCATAAAAGTGGTCTCAACTTGTTCCTTACTGGCTGAAATGAAAAACAGTTTCTGATCTTGAAGAGAAAATATAATAGTTAGATATTGCTTGACCACGCTTAATGCATAAAATGGCCATGACAAGCCAACTTGTTGAGTTTTGTCTCAATAAAAATAGAGTCTTTTCTTCAAACTAAGAAATCAGCTCTGATCTGAGTAAGGAGGAAGCAGAACCCAATTTCATAATGGAGAGTTGTCAAAGACAAAACTTATTTTTTGATATAACACCTTTAATTAACTCAAGTTACAATATGAACAAGACAGGTAGAGGCCTCCATTGGGGATTATCATCACTGATGAAAACACTATTGTTTGTCCTCGGCGCACACTGTGTTGGTGATAAGAGTATGGTTTTTCTGGTTATAGTTGTATTTGGTCTAGCAGACACTCCTGGAGATACTGTGTATTACGACAGTGAGGCTGCTGGCGAAGACGTCAGTGATTTTGATCAGAGCTCTGGCGCACTTAGTCCAGATGTCTATCAATAGGAATGACGGAGCTAGTATAAGTACAGGTCACATTGTACGTCCCAATGTGTACCTGTATTGCTAACGCAACTTTAACAGATTATTACACAAAAAATTCACTCGTTTACATTAAGTCATGTGGAACAATCGACTTAAAAAAGGTTATTACCTCAAGGAACAATCTAGTACAATAATCTGAACATATTGAAGTCATGTAAGATTCGACTCACTCAATCAACCTTCATAATTTCACAGTTGTGTTAGTAACGGAACACAATGGTACAGGTGCTGGTGCCTGTACCAACATTGGGAGTTTTGCGTTGCTTGAAAATTTTTCTCATTGAGAGATTTGTGTTTTTGATGTTTTGTTGTTTGTGAGTTTTGTTGTTGTTCTCCAACTTGCATGTCTCGCCTTCAACTTGCATGTATGTACTGGATTCATATGTAAATATTGGAGAGCTCTGAATGTTCCGGATCACTAACAGTGTATTTTTAACTTCTTGCAAATTTACCGTAACTACTTTTGTTAATGGCTTATTTATTGCACAGCATTGCATCTTGTAATACATTGTTCTTCTCTCAGCAAATCAGACGTAAATTAATGTGATTGAGCAACGCTATAAAAAAAGAACGCTTAATGTGCAGGAACAAATCAAGATTAAAGTCATTCAAAACTTAATGATTTGCAAAAATTTTTTGACCACTTACAAGTTTTGATGAAGACCAGCATTGAGACATGTATTTAAGGCACGGTTTCTTTCAAAACATCCCTCTTTCTACACTAGATGGCACCACAACACAAATGGAAACAGAAGATGGTGGTGATAATGCCACAACTGCAGGGGAGACAACAACAGCGCAAGAAGATGATACATACGCTCCAACTGAAACTGAGGCAGCAACAGAACAAACCGAAGAACACACGGAGGACGAGCCAACGGAAGATGCGCCAACAGAGGACGCACCAACAGAGGATGCGCCAACAGAGGAATACAACTAGGATTTTAATTTACTGTTAATTTGATTGAGTTTTCATGAAAATCGATACCATTCTTGATCAATATGTTATGTCAGTTTGATTAAATTATTATTTTTTAACGTAAAGATGTTGTAATAATGAAAAGATGCTCGGAATAAGCAATAGGTTGCAGTATGTCTGAGCACTTCCATCACCATTGTATATAGATTCATGCTGCTTCGTTTCATTGGTCAGGTTGGTATGTAATTTTGGCAGGTGCACAGTATTTGTAATGTTAAACCATTTAGGTTTTGTATTGTTAGATGGTAGGCATTTATGGCTGTGGAACAAATTGTTCTAAGATAACCTTGCGCTGTTTGGTGTGGTTTGGACAAACACACATAATACATTGAAGAGTTATAAATGAAAATGAATTATAAATTGTTGTAAACCATCGTACAATTATTTTTGGACGGTCAATAACCAAGTTGATATAAACTAAATGACACTTTATACAATCTTCTAATATATACGTCCCATTTTTTCTAAAATTAAAAAAAAAGACTTCGGGCATTTAAAACCAAGTGTCTGAGAAACTGATCCAAAATGCAAACAATAACGAGTTAGTGTCGTCAAATCTTCCCATTGCAGCAATCGAAGAATGCCATTCTGTCCATACTTTTATCGCAACAACTTAAAATTGCTAACTTGCCCTTTTAAAATAATCAAAGCTAAATGTTCCAGCGAGGACACGGAAGCAAATGGTTTTCATAGATGTTGGTTGCATGGACCATTAAACAAATGTTGAACAGTATGCAGACAAAGAGCTCTGCTTGCGTTGGAAATGGTGTATTGGAAGCTGAAATAAAACCTTCACAAAGGTATTATGCTCAGTTGCACAACAGTCCCTAAATCTACAGCCTATTGTAAAAGCACTGGTTGCCCTTTCTTGTATTGTTTTAGTTTCATTACATTTACTAGGCGCTCATTTGGCTTTGATAGAAATCGGGAGCGAACTCTACATAGAATTGTCAAGTAAATAGGGATCTTTACATGTAGCACCTCCAATTGAAGGACCGAGTCCTTATTTATTTTCAATGGGGACTGTTTCAAGCAACTGGCCATTTAAGTCCCAATTGTATAAAATAAAAGAGCAGGTGTATAAAAGAACAACGAGCATTTATGGGTCGAACAATCATTAGACATATCGTGTAAACTCGGTCAGTGATCACTGGACTGCCACAAATATTAAATCACAATGCACGTCATTTAATGTCGCGTAACAAAACAACGAACGATATGCAGTAAGCCAGACTAAAGACTGGCGAGAATACATTCCCACAAATTATTTCAATCTTCACAATTACCATAATTAATACAATAATTAACCAATGGCATAATTCAGTGCATGACTAAGAGTTAACTTACTACAACGAACACACATACTCAATATGTCCAAAGGAACAAAACGCATTTCATAAAAACTAAATGTCAGACATCCCTCAGCAAAATTAACACGATTTTAATTAGAGTTATTTTCATAATTAACAAATGAAGTTAAAATGCGTCAATATCAAACATTAAAACACCGAAAACCATCAACATAGTGTTATATTTTATTCTAATACTTATAAATCTAGATCAAACAAATCTTTGCTGATTATATCCTCATCCAAAGGTCGATTATCTTTTAACTTGTACTTTAGTAACATTTAAAAATACACGTGAATTAAATACCACTGTTAAATTCGTCGGGGAGGGGGGGGGTTAAACATTACGCCAACTATGCACGAGCTGCATCTGAGACCCTGCTGTCAAATCACATAAAAACAATCCTGGTTTATAACGTTACACACTTAAAAAGATTCATTAAAGAAGTCTCGAGCCAACAGCACTGCATTCAAGTCGATTTGATTACAGAAATCCTTGGTTATGGTACGCCTTTTATAATCATCCCAGGACGATTTGTTGTAAATGCAGTAAGAATATACTTTGGTCTGCACACATTCTTCAAGTCATTGTACTGTCATCGATTTACATATAAAAAAATAAACCATTAGCAAGTTACAGTAAAAAATCGTAAAATACTGAAAGAAAAATAATCGCTGAATTTATCATTTATCAAAGGCTCCTAACCTTTCTGGAAATTCCCAAAATTTACTAAATAATGTTTTGACGGCAGCTCTACCACACCAACCATGCCAACAAGATGGCATTTTCTTGATAACCATTTTACTTGAGAAACTTAACAAATGACGTTTCATGAGCCTAAGCTATTGGGTCCAGAGCTGATTAGAATTTCCACAGAAGCTGACAAACCAACACACTCTCACTACGCATGTCTCCATTACTTGACAAAACTCCGGGTCAATGATGCCTGACATAAATGACGCATGACGATCGGTTACGGGATCCCATTCTACAACATGGGTTTATTTCCATAACAAAGCAAGATTTCAAGCCCATGCAGGGTCTTTTTGTTCGAGCTCAGAGAAGAGACTTCTTTCAAGCCACCATCGCTTTCACTTTTTGCCAGCAAATGGTACTTACGGTAAGATGTCGCCAATTTCGAACAAAAATAATTTTCAAAATCGGCCATTTTATTTTTCAAGGGCTTCGAGCATTGTTGTGCATGCCAACTAAAATTTATGAAAAATAATAAATTTCAGCTGTTGCCATAATGTGCCCTAAATTAGCAAGATTTTACCACGAGTCCTGTACACTTGACTTCCAACCACTTTCCACATGCACTTCTCAAAACCTGTAGCTTCGGACAACTTCAACCACTACATGGAGAATGGCAAAATGAGACATAATGAATGCAAGATTTTGGCAATAGGCACTGTTGGACGGTGAAACTAGACTTCAGTCATCACTGATGAACTACGACTCACTGTACTCTTGTTGGGGTCTTTATCCTCATGGTGAAGATCATACCTACAACAGAGCATGGCAAAATATTCAAAACCAGAACACAAAATCAGGGTACCATTTAGTAGTGTATTGCAATGACTAAGTGATGGACAAAGGTGACCCACAGGGCCTATGGGCAAACTGAGTCCCATATTTCCAGTATTTACCTAAAGTGAACATTGCAAGCCTTTCCATAGAGTAACTAAAGGTTTTAAGAGCACTATAACAAGTTGCAAAGTAACCAAACCAACGGATAACTTTTTGACGTTTTGAGACAACTCATTCCAGCACTAATGATTCCGCAGAAGTTGCACTTAAATATTACTAAGTTCTTTGAAGAAAAGTATGAAACTCTAAACACTGACTTAACTCCACCTCAGACTCAAAACTCAACCAATCACGGCGCATGATTCAAGTACACTCAAACTGTGTCAATGCCAATAGCCAATTTTTGAGGCGAAGTTTCGAATACAGCGCTTAAGACCCAGATCTAAATTACAATAATGATAATCATAACAGTTCTATGCACATATCGTCCATACTAAGTGTTAAAAATGGCAATAAAAACCATGGACTTGGCATGTACATACATTTCATTTTCCTTCCCGGAGAGTGTTTTTAAACACACTTAACAACGAAAAACTTCATTGTCTGCTAATCGTCTTGGCAACAATAGCTCCGTCAGAAGTGGCACAGAACCCAAAACATATTTCATGAAAAATGATCATTAGCACATGACTCACCACTGAGTGACAGCTTTATTTAAATCTATGCTGCAGAGCTCTATTTCCACACGGCCCATTTCAGTTTTCTCCTTTGAGAAAAACCCTGTCTGGTTTTTGACTGCAAAATCTAATGATCTCTCGACAGCATCCTTCCTGTTGACAGCGAACTCGAACCTGAAAGCAACACACATCAACATTACAGACGGACAGAAAATGCAATTTGGAATGCACCATAGCAGTGTGCTGTTGCAGGTGTAACCTAAATAATTGTAAAACAATAAGAAATATCTTCACCAAAGCATTTTACTCATACCTCAGATGGTCTACGATGAACAAAGTGCCGCGTAAATGTTCTATCGTATGGATTTTTCATTTCACTGTTGTAACGTCTTTGATGCAACTCTTGTAAAAACTGACTCCAGATGATACACAAGCAGTGTGACTACGTGAAAACTGGTGATTAAACGTGGAAAATCGTAGAGGAGTCGTGAGTTCAACAAAACTTGTATGAAAGAAGGGCTGCTGCCAACATGCATTAGTTCTAACACAGTGTTACATCTTTTTCAAGGATATGGCTCATTTAAATTAAGGTTTTAATGCATTTCGTTTTCTCTGCTTCATCAAAATGTATCCATGACTAAGAAGCTGAGTATTGAAACTAGTAACATGACCCATCATTTTCCACTAGTGTCTTCAACATGTTGAAGTTTGAGATATCCGAAGAAGACAAAAGTCACACGTGTCCACACAAAATGACAAAACTCAACTACAGGAAATTTTTAAGTAGCATCTGGTTATGAGTAACCTTATCAAAAAGTATGAGCATTTTGCCAAATATCTACAAAATTATTACGTAACTCCGTAAAAGCATGTTTTCTAAAAACAGAAAGCCTGCGGGATTTACTTGTTGAATTTAAACCGGTATGTCTTTCGTAGCGTTACATGATCATGTCTTTTTCATAAATTATAAGCAAAATCCTTCAGCTTGTGACATTACTACCCATGGCTGACAGGATCTTTGTACTCACGTTTCGTCAAATTCAGGGTTCAGTGTGTTCTTCGAAACTTGCGTTTTCTTCTTGCCATGCAGAGATTTGTCGGGCAAGAGATAAAGACGAACATACGGGTCAGCCACACCCTCCTCATCCATGGGTGTGAGATAACTTGAAAAAGAAAGATAAGATTTTTAGAATTGAGCACACAAGCACCAACATCTGCACGGAAACACTTATCACACATGGGTATTGAAAAGGTCAAAGTGCACAAAAATTTAGCTGTGCTGCAACTTTTGTTGGTCATCACGTTTCCAAAACTCAATCAAGACTTAGCAGAACTGCCTAATGAATAATCTTGAAACGAGTCACAATTTTATGATCTTGCAACAGGGAGTGGGTATGGTGATGGAGTCACATGACCTCTAGCATGTGTTCTGTGTATCATCATGTCTATGAATAAGGAGCAGACTACAAGCAAAAGTATATATGACACCTCGCTGTTACATTCTAGTCTAGTCACAGTGATTGTAGAATTCAATATGCGTTCAAAAATAACCTTGAGCAAAAACAAATAAGGCATATTTTCGATGTATCAAAGACAAGCCAAATTCAAGGTAAGTTTTCTTCTCAACATTGCCTGTTGGTGGAGGACACAAATCTTAAAAACGAAGGCAGTAAAACTTGACGACGCACTCATTTGACAACAATTTCGAATCTTACTCATGATTTTGACACACTTCCAGTGTAGAAGTTACTATCTTCTTTGAACACTAAATAGAAAAACAGTGATTCTTACCGACACTTATGGACAACGACAATAAGCCGACTTCTCTGAGCACTGTACCGTATAGTGACTTGGATTTGACCTAGACCTTCACCTTTGCCCTCTGACCTACATACATCATGAAAAGTGTTCATTAGAATCCTTTGTGACACACTTTAAAGCAACCACAAACACGCCTTTGGTCGTCAAAAATGACCTTTGACCTCTTTCTGCTAAAGAATTGGTCTCACTCTGTTCCTTAGTGTGATGAGGAATGATTTACAGGCTATGGAAGAACTCAGTGATAGTCCAGTGATGCGTGAGACCATGCATAACCCATGAAAGACACATGGTGTCAATCCAACTTAAAGTGCCTGATCTCAAGCAATAACAAATTGTCAGATCTTTCCATGCCCAGAAATTCTTTCTAATCCAAGTTAAGATCAGTTTTATAACATCAAATGTCCCAAATAAAAGATACCTTTTTACAGAAGGCGGCTTGTAGCTGCTTTTAAACAATACCTCACACTTGCACATCAATTAAAACCACAATCACAAGTTGACCTCTGCCCTCTGACCTATATACACATTCATAGGGGATTCATGGTGGGATATGTACATTGAACCATGCAACTTATTGTGTTAGTAATTACATGCTTCAACGTACTTAAAAGAACTGGATAACTAGAAAATTAACCAGACAAAATTGCCAAAACCGCCCTATACTCAATAAGATAATGAAAAAAACGGGTTAAAAAATGCCTAATCAAGGACATAGAACCACAAAAAGAATGGCTCCATTTTGTGCAACTTCACTAAAACTTTGAGCAATTACAGTTATGTTGTAAGCCTCTGCAAAACTTATTTAAGGCAGTTTTAGCAAATTCAGTATTTGCAAGTGGAAGTCTCTTTACAACAACCAAAAACCAAAAACCAAGCAGGATTTCCTTCCAAGCATATGTTCGTTCTTATATAATCCACTTCTGCCTCATATCTTCATTAGGCAACTCTTACGCAAACAGGATTTGCACGCAAGTGGATGAGAAAGCTTGTACTGTTCACCCCAGAGTATCCAGAGAATTCCTTGGCACATCAAAGGCTTGATAGTGCCATAACAGGTTGAAGTGAGTTAGTCGCTATTCCTGGGCTTGGTCAAAGGTGTATTGGATGAGATAACTGCAGTAATTTTGTAAACCAACGCGCCTGTTTAGCATACGGGTTTCAAAGTCAAAAAACAAACGATATAGTAACTGCCACCAGTCCATTCTCACCCAACTTGTGATGTTGTTGTCCTTTTTCTTAATTCCTGACCCACTTTCTCTAGCATTGTGGGGGTGTTAGATCCCGAATCGGATTCAATGTTTTCAACAGGCACCTTGTCAATTCCATTATCTGAAAACGAAATTTCACAACAAATAAACCAATATGAATCAAATCAAAGGCAATGCATAACCATGCATAGTAGACAGAACACCAGAATCTAGGTGAAGATGAAGAAGGTGATTTATAGGCTCATATCCAACTGACTGGATTGAAATGAATATATTGCTTATTACAACTGACTTATAATGCACAGTAAGCCAACATTTGAACTGCCCTCTCAAACTCTAATCAACTCTCAACAAATTTCTCAGCATAAATCACATAACATAGCTTAACAGTGTCTGGAACAAAATGCCAACTTGCGGTGTGATAGTTGTGGTCACAACAACATGTATGATGTGATCACAATCACATGTTAGACGTGACCATAATAACATGTTAGACATGATCACAATAACAGGTTAAATGTGACCACAGTAACAGGTTAAATGTGATCACAGTAACAGGTTAAATGTGATCACAATAACAGGTTAAATGTGATCACAATAACAGGTTAAATGTGATCATAATGACAGATTAGACTTGATCACAATGACAGGTTAGATGTGATCACAATATCAGGTTAGACATGATCACAATAACATTAAGACGTGATCACAACAAACACAAAAAGAACACATAGCTGCAAACACAATGTCAAACCATAGACAAATACAAATTCTTCAAGTAGGGGGAATAACTTGTCACTAAACCAGCCATTTTCTATTCTTCACAAAACTCACTACAATACCAATAAGTGTGTGTTCAAATTATAATCTGCAGATATCAGTAACGAAATTTGAAATAGCAGAAGCAACCAATGCACAATTATGTACAATTACGAGAGCTAACTCTGCACATTAAAAACCCTCTACAATGAGAATGAAAGCCTTGAACGCAGCTTTCAATTTTGACAGATTAGTCAAGAATTTGGTAACAGGAATATTACAAAGCATAACAAAATGCTCAATTTTTATAACTTTTTATTTTTAATAGGACAAACCTATGCCATAATATGTATAGAACAGTGTGATATCAAACACTTTCTTAGAAAGACACAGTTTGTGACATTAGTTTTTATAGAAAATTTCTGGGAATTAAAAGAATCTTTGTTTTCATCATGTGATCTAAGAATTCCACCTCATTAAACCCTTAAGACGCTTTCTGGTACCTGAAAAAGTCACAAAGTTACATGACTACTACGTTTCGCCCACCACGAAAATGCGCAAATCTAATGATGACTGATTTATAGCAAAATCTCATCAAATTTAGATAAAAACAATAGCCAAACCTGCTACGTTTATGTTGCAAATATTAACAGTTTCTCAAAACATTGTTTGAAGCGGTAGATATAACCAGAACATAAAACAGAAAAACATTTATTTTATGCGACTTATCTGTTACGAATAAATGACAATATCACTTGTCTGCCATATTTTGTTCTAAACTGGTGAGATTTTCCTAATACTAAATCTGATAATATGTTAAAGATACTTGTCCTGCATCTTTACAGTTAAAAAAATTCATGAACTTGGACAGTAAAGCAAACTTATTCCAAAATAATGCTCTTCCATCAAAATAACCAACATGGCATTTTCAAAATTCATTTTTTGAATGTCTGGTCGATCACTGACAAAATGGCCGCCACAGTTAAACAGCAACAAACTTCACTTTTTTAGGACTTGTGAGTAAAAAGCGTAAATGTAAGCAGGACACTGCAATTTAAGAAAAGAAATCCGATTTAGGTTATGGCTCTTGACTGATGAGGCTCTTCGTTTGTTCTAAATTCAATTGGTGAAAACGATGGAAAGAGTACCTTTAATAATATCGAACAACTCGAGGTCTTCTAATTAACCAAGAACCAGTTGCATATGACGATGAGTACAACAAACCCAGAAACACGGACTGAACTACAGGAATTCTTCAGTTATAAATTTTGCATAACAAAATTGTCACTTTTGAATACTTCAAAAGTCGATTTCGTCGCCACAAAAATTGTGCCAAGTGTTGTTTTATGACACCTGTAAAGCAGGTACGAATGATTAAGTATACTGTACTTAATCATTTTTCTTGAGAAACTTGTTAAAATAAAACATCACAATGCCTGACACATTGTGTAGTGAACAAGTGAAGAATTGCCGGGGATTCAAAATTTTGGTCATTAAATTCAAGATTTTCTGAACAATTTGACAGTCAGGTCAATTTCAATGCAACAGTTTTCAGATTCATTCTCAAACTAAGAATTGCCTGTTTTCCGTAAAAAAATTCGTCTATCCGTCATTTACACTTTGAGGAATCATCATAAAAATTTGAAGCTCAGATTGCTGATGGGAACAGCAGACCCTCTGAATTTGAACAATCGACCACAAATGCGAAGTGTGGATGAGAAATGGAAAGATAGGGTTGTCGAAGTATAGCCACTGCTTGATCACTACCATGTTAGTAAGACTTGCAGTGTATATATGAGTTTTAAGTGGACATTGTTGGCAATACTATATAGCAACTGTGTCATATGCAATTTGAACTGAACAACTTTTGGGGCTGGACGTATTTTTTCACATTAAACTTCAGTTTCGATCTTTAGTACTTTGACAGCAAAGTGAATAGAATTTCATTGTTTGACACGTGACACACACGACACAAAATTTCTGAGAAAAATTTTTTGAGATTGCACCAGAACACAAAAGGTCCATGCATCCAATCACAAAACCGTCCTTCCCAATTCTTATCTGTCATTCCTATTCTTGCATCCGTCCTTCCCATCAGCTGTCTGAGCTTCGTATTAGATAATCCAAACTTCCACACGTGCATTACATTTATTTGTCATGACAAATTATAAGATTGCACATTGTAAATTAACGTAGTTAACTTACCAAGAACAGCATCCACCAAGTCAACGGGTTTACCACCAGAGGGTGCTGTGTCATTAGAGGTCGGCTGAGATTCATTATGACTGGTTGATGGTCGAGGTGAAGGTTCACTTACAGTGCTCATGATTGGTGAACTATCTGCATCGACTTCAGAGGTCAGTATCTGGAAGAAGCCATTGTTATTACTAATTCAGGGAATAGACACGAAGAGACTAAAATACTAAACAAATTATATAATAATATAAAGTCACTTTATATAACAACAAAGGATAACATAAGGAAATTGCACAAAGGATGTAATTACTAATAATAACATTTTCAGAACACTCGTCTTGAAAGAGAATAGAGTTCAAGATATCCACGGTGTAGTCAAGGTAAAGTAAATTTTACAAAATAAAAACAGATGCATGTATCATTCTGGAAGTCCGTAAAAAAGATTGGCTACCTGGGACCATCTATCATTCCAAAATTGGGTTACCGTATGAGCTGCACAGATGATGACAAAGTAAATTCAGTTAAGAATTCAACAAAATGAACTAAAACCTTTCTGCCATATCAAGTATAGGTAACCCATTTACTGCTCTTCATGCGCATATCCAGACAAACTACCGGGAGCACAGTACGTCACATGGATTGGAATTCAAGGTGAACGGAGGATGCAAAACTTCTCCTAACTTGACATTAAAGACACAAGCAAGATAAACGGTGAAAGACTATGGTAAAATCTCACCAATTTCAGACAAAAATAATTGCCAAAATCACCATTTTTTGTTTTTCAATGCCTTCTGACATTGTTAGGAATGCTCACAATTTTCAAAATATTTTCTGATGGTAGATGTGGTACACAACTTGAACATGGTAAAGCATTAATTTGATTCCACATGAAAAACGATAAGATAATAACATTTCACTTGTCTGCCAAATTACCACAGTGACTTGAACTGGCGCGATTTTACAATAATTGTTCTCTTCAAACAACGCCATCTGTAGGCACTTACCCTCAGACACAGTCGGACGACAACCTTGCTCTGTGGCCCAGCATGTTTCAGTGCAACAGGCTCATAAATACACATGGATGGCTCGGCTAGTAACTGGCTTATGGACATGGTACACCAGCCTAGCTTCTTGTCTTGCTTGGAATCACACACCTGAGGGCATTACAGTTTGCCAAGCATGATTAATTACGATCATTTCACCTAGTCAGAAACAGTGGCAAACAGCTCAGGCCTAATTTACAAAAGCTTTAAAATAAATCTAAAATTTCAAGAAAATAACCTGTACACTGTTTTCAACAACAGAAATTAAAACGGTATGGTATTTGATTTTTAGAAATCGACGGACTGTTAACTGAAATCTCAACGACTTTAAATGGCATTCGACAGACTTTGACTTGCCAAGTGCTGTTACATTTTCCACTTCATTAGTGTAGGATGTCCGCATAAAATAGACAGGTTCAATAGGCAGAGCAAATGTGCCTGGATTTTAAGAAAGTTCTGTGATAAAGGGTTGCAATAGTAGACAACCTGGTCACGTTTATCGTTACCACAATTTAGCAGCGATGAAGGGAAACCGTATTGATTTCGTCATGCACTGAGCACAAACCTGTAATTCTAGATTCTCTAGCGTGGGACTGTGGATGAGGAACTGAAAGTTTTGCTCCCATCGTGGGTTGGCCGTATTAGCTTCCACACGACTGGTCAGCTCCGTGTTGCCCACTGCCAGCTTACAGTAAGGGCTTGGCTCCGAGGTCAGTGACCGGCGGTGACTCTGCAAACAGAACAAACAGCGATGAGCACTGAGCGGGTCCTGTTAAATGGCCGCTTCATGGAATACCACAGCAGTAATTACGTAATTACCCATAATACTGTGCGTCTTTAAGGCCTTCAACCACAGAGTGGATTTGCAGACATCAAAACCTTTGAAAAGTCAGGTGTAACAAATCTCTCTTACCTGGCATAGAAGTGTGTCAGCAGCCACACACTTCAAAAATTAGATGAAAAGTTCAACGCTATTTTATACCTAGTACATACAAGAAAGGAGTTAAATTCAGGATGTCAGAGTTGCTAATTATTTTTTCATGGACTCCAAAGGACTTTGAAGACTTGCTTGCAATAAAGTATGCATATTTTACCCCCTTAGTATGAGGTGGCAATGTGCCCCCACATCTAGAGAGTGTGGGTTCAAATATCGCTTGACCCCACTGTTAGACCCTTGAGTAAAGGAGCTTGCTCCGTTACACACTTGCCTATTATTGTAGTAGTGTTGTAACATAGTATTGGAGATCACAGAAATTGTGACGTCATAAATAGTAACTGTAAAATAGCAAGACAGGGTATTAGAATTGAGGGGAATGCATTGTGGGATTGTTGTGAGATCGTAAACATCTGGTGACATCACAGATCACTTGATGATGTGTAAATAATATGATGTAAAACACTTGTTGCTTGTATAGTGAAGAATTGAAAATGCGGGTTGACTACAACTTCCTTTTCGTGACAGAGAGACAAAGCAACCATCATAGAAAAATAACAAATTGAAAGCGAACTTCAAAATGCATAGATCAGCAAATCTTTGGTGCGAAAGATTCTAAAGGCACAAACTATCTCATCACCTGTAGCCAAGTAATACACATCAACTACTTGTGAATCAGGTTACTTTCGTTGGTGGTAGACATGGTACACACCTTGAACATGTAAAACCATTATTTCATTACTACATGTCTTTCATCAAAAAAATCAAAAAATAAAAATTTTTGCGGGTCTGCCATAATGTGTCCTAAATGAATGAGATTTTACTGTACCATTATTGTAAGTCACGTTCAACAAAACTATGAATAGGGTTTTAACGTCTGATTTAGCGCAGACTCTGCAGTGAAACATTTCACCATTTAAACCTAGAGTCCAACTCAACTAATGGTCAAGTTTTAGCAAAACACTTACAGGTAAGTCACTAGCAGAATCCAGGTAAACCATGAGGAGGGCCGTAGACAGAGCTTCAGCTGAGTTTAGATGCCTGGCCTGGCTAACACTCTGAAAGAAAAGAATTCTGTATTAACATCACGTGAAAGGTAAAGTTACATAGAGTGCTGTTTATGTAAGATGACTATTACAGTGGGACATTCTGTTTCAAACAACGGTGAGTGTCTAATGTTCTGATTTGACTTTGTGGTCCTCCAGTCATGAAATAAGGAAAATTAACATATTTTACTTATTATAATCATATGATAATGAGGTCATGGGTGTTACTTTTGACGTATGATGAAGAATCAGTTTCATTCGGAGTTTGTCTCATTTTGAACCTGTCCATTTTTGATCTGCCGGCGCCACCTCAACTCTAACAAAGGCTGAACCATTTGTTTGGCGCCAGGGTAGGTTCGAGTGAACCAAACAGCTCGAGCAATAATCCACCAGCGATTATTCCAGGAAAATTAGGGTGATTCAAAATGGTAATAAAGGCTTTATAAAAACAATTAAGCTAAATCATGTACATATCTTGTACTATCCGTCATTATTGAAAGACGAACATTTTAAATTACCATTGGGAACCAAGATACTTCCACAAGGAGTGGACTTTCAAACTCAAAGGTTTTGAAATTTGTAATTGATAAGGAATTCAATTAAGAAACTGTAAGATTTCCCACTCCCTTAATGCAATAAGTTAAAAATTAAATGAAATTTAATAATGTACTTACAGAGAAACATCAGACAAATGCCACAACCAAACAATAAAGCACACAAATAACAAATAAATAAAGTGCAAAAAAATCCCCTGTAAGAGAAACTACACAATGATTTTATCTTTAATAACATATGTGCAGTAATAAAAACCCTAGAAACTATTTTCATCACAATTTCAAATGTTTTTCAATCGATTTGAATATATAAAACAAACCAAAACAAGCCTTGTGTATAAAACACAGAAATGTCACACAGCTAGTTACTCTTCTCTGCAATTTCTCACAATTTCTCACAATTTCTAAAATCTTAATTGCAAATGTATAGATTTAGTAGAATCCTACACATTTACCCAACTCGTAGGACAGTACATAACACAGCGGTTATGTTATGTTATGTTAACAGTGAGAAGTTACTTTGCATCACCATGCAGTCTTCACTGGTCAGAAAATGTCAGTAGCCCTGTTGGGAAAGCAAGATATATTGATCTACTGAGACTAATATCTCAATATCTTCCTTATGAGAGTCAATGAAGTGAAATTTTCAAATTCTTGCACCAACACTGTCTGTTCTACTCATTGTCCCACCATTTATTGCCGGCTTACTTTCTTAATTCAGTTTACTTTCTTTATCAATGGGGATCTAGTCTTGGTCAAATTTGTATTTCAAATAGTTAGCTGGCTGGCTATGAGGACCGCACTTCAAATAAGTCTTGGACTCGCCTGTGATATATGTCCATTTTATCCTCACCAAATAAAGTTTGTTGTTGCTGTTATTGTTGTTTTGTTGTTGTTTTTGTTACTGTTAATATTACTACACTTATTCCTTTGCACTACAAACTCTGGCAGACTGCTGAGCATTGCACTAATTGTATCTGTCTCTTGATGCTCTGTCTAGCAGGTGTGAAAGGGAGGGAATGTGGTGTGAGTATATCGAGGGCTTTCATGGGAAGCAGTGCTCAGTGCAGACGAGGTTACCCTCATCATTCAAAATTAGTTTAGAACAGTGAACAGTTCTAGGAAAGGTTATTCTTGCAGTTTCAGTCATGCCAGAACAGTGGACCATAGAATATTCTACAAAATAAATATATTTTTGTAAAAAAAACACTTCAAAATAACCCCATGCTAAAATAACAACAAACCACCTCATTGTAAGACGGGATTTTGTTTTGGTGACAAATCTTAGACTAATCAGAAAGTACAAATCTTGTTTCTCACAAGACAAACGGGGCACTAATAAATTTGATTATTCAGAAAGAACTCTATTTTAAATATACAGAAGCACAAACCGCAACATGTTTAGCTAACCATCATGCACCTACAAGAGACATGCAGCAGACAAACGTGTTGGCGATCAACGGCGTGTCATCAATGGATATCACAACTCTACACTGCTCACAAAAGGTAACTTTTAGTTTTGCATCACACCAATCAACTTACAGTACACGTAAAAACAATCAGACAAAATGACCCAGAATTCTGTTGTGATTGTTGGGCATAGACAGAGTTCCTCATCAAGACGGCCGAGTGCTGGCAGAATTTACAATCAGAATATTTAGAATGACACGTCACGATGGAGACAATTTGTCTGATTGTACTTAGCATATACTGTGTCTTGCTTTCATTTTCAGTTTCTCGTAACTAAGGAAGTCAAGGAAAAATGACAAGACAAAACTCCACGTTCACGCCAAGCACAAAGGTTAGTGGTTATCGAGGTCAAAACAGTCGTGTGTGATACCAGTGAGTAATAACAAACCATTGAATTGTCTGCTTTAGACAGAAGCTGTCCAATAGGTGGCAAGCAACCAAAAAAGGGCAGATCAACATCGTCACTTACATCCTCGTCGTTTACAGGGTGAGAGTTTCGTGTAAAATTGAACCAATCGGAGTTCATCAAGTCAGCCTGATAGCAAGAAGACTGGTAAATAAGTCGACAGAATACAAGAGCTTTGTAAAGGATATTCCACAGTAAGGTATTACAGAAATTGAATTGAAGCTATTTCACTATTTGCCAAAGGCAGAATGCTTGATTTCGTGTTCACACATTTTAATGTCTACGTAAAAAGTAGGTTAATAGCAATACACTAGCAAGTAAATGAAATTTTCTTGTGGAAAGTGCGTCGTAAAAGCAGATTCAAAGTCTTGGCACTATGAAGCAACTACAACAAAATTCTTCAATTTCGAACAAAAAATGCTAAAATTGCAGTTTTCCAGTCCCACTGTAGCCAACACCAATGTGTAACAGGTAACAGTCTGATATAATGTGCCCGAATTTTGAGAACCAGTTTTCCCCATTAAATAACGGGCATCAAACTGGTTCTCAAAATGTGGGCACGTTATATCAGACTATTGCCTATGTAACATTCTGGTATGTGTGCTCTATAAACCATGCTTACAGTTAATAAAATTTTCATAAAGTTAATTTTTAACAGAAATCAACATTTCAATTTGATGGCATACTGTGTCTGAAACTGAAGAACTTTGTGTACAAACTTAAAAGAAGAATCAGAAATTGCAGTTTTAAGTATTATACAAGCTCAATAGAGGGCAGTAGCCTACTACTCAACACAATAGTTCAAAGGTGTCTACAATAACTAACCTTCTGGAGATCCTGGGGATTTGACGACAAGTTTAGCCACATGAGTTTGATGCGTATCTGGCCCTCATCTGCCTCCTCAAGGCGGAGCCACTGAAATAAATCGCGAGTCAATTTTCAAATTTTCGTGTATGCTTTTGACTGTAATCATCTAACAGACAGCGAGTTACCCGGGGCCCTATTTCATGAAAATTGACCGAAGATTTAGGTCAGAAATTTGGCCTACCTAATGCGCCACATAACTATTTCAGAAAAATAATCAAATCTCACACAAGCAAAAATGAAAAATGTATACCCGGTACATGTCGTAGTGAGTTAGTAAGATAATTTCTTTAAATTATTTCCATACTGCGATGCTCTCGTAATAACTTGGCTAAAACCAAATTTCTGACTTAGAAAGTCTTACGACATGTCGGTGAGACAGGCCGGCAAGCTGTCACGTAAAATGCCCAGATATACAGTCTCCACAAATTAAAAATGTAAAACATGACCACAAAACACTACGTGCTATGAAAATAACTCGTCATGCAGCGAAATTATTAAAATAAACTGTTAAAAGTGTATTTCATTACATCATCAAAGAACTATGTCTGACCTGAGATTTTAGTAATATGCACAATCCCATCACAACTGTTTAGACACCCAAGCTAGCTTCCAGTAGTTCACATACGGAAATGATTTAAGTGAATTCAGTATTGATGGAAGAAAAGCGAGGTCTCACCTTGTCCATGTTTTTTTTGTTTACTATGCTTGCCACATCAATACTGACGCTGGAAATAAAATCGAGTAATCACTCACACACTCGACGTAGTAATACAAACATCATATTATAACATTTTGAGTGCATGGCAAATGTTCAAATTTGAAAAATTGTGCATACGCTTTATTCGTCAAAACAATTCCACAAACTTAATGCAGGTGTTACCGTACATGTGAATAATGGAATTATAAACCAAACAGCACACAAGGAGGCAGCAGTCTATCCTTAGATTATAAGATATAAACAGGAATCTAAAACTTTACTAGAGTTTGAACATGAGATATGTGACAGCCCTGACACTGGATCTAAATCACATAAGTTGCAAATCAATTCATTTACTATTCTACTTTACAGTTTTAATATAAATTTAAGGACAAAACATGAACAAAATCAATCAATTCACACGTGCTTGGCTTACTTCATATGCCAGAAGCTCACAGCTAAATGCAAGCTACAGAAATATTACTGTCTTTACCCAGGTTCTCACGTCTATGTTTGTCAACACGAGTGTCTCCACCTATTGCCCCTAATTCAAAAAGTCAACACTTGTGGATCCACCTATTGCTTCTGATAGTAAAAATCAACATTGATATCTCCATCCCACTGCCTGATTGTGAAAGTCAACACTGGTGTCTCCACCAATACATCTGCTTCCTACCTGCCCAAGTCGTCATCTTTGGATGCATTGTCATCATCATACACCTCGATGTCTACATTTTGTCCAGTTTTCTGATCTACAACAGCCTACAACAGACAGACACTTGTAGAGGGCTAATATTATTATTCTCAAACTGCACATATACAATGAATCCATCCATGGATTTCTGATAGTAAACCACAGGCCTATGTACATATTAGACAGTTGACATTTCCTGTACCCCAGATCTCTGCTGTGTGCACTTTTGAGAAGAGAGATCTATAAGTTAATGGTGAAATGCGGACAACACAACAGTATTTTTGGATGGTTCCAAAACCTTTGAAAAGTGTTCTGATAACTTTGCAATGGTTTTACGAACTGTGTGGATTAAAAATTAATTTTCATAAAACAAAATTTATGTGGATAGGATTAATGAGAGAATCTGATAGACAGTTTTGTAAAGAAAATAGTTTACACTGGATAATTGAATTCAAGGCCTAAGGAGTTCAATTTAATAAATATGATTTTCATGAAGTCTCATCAATTAATCTTAAATCAAAAAATTCACAAATTAAAAGATTTGCTCAGAAGCTGGGAGTTGTAGGGCCTTGACACCACTAGGGAAAATTACAATAATTAGCTCTTCCAAAAATTACTCTCATTGCCAAATCCAGATGACAAATAACTAGAACACTTCCTCAATTTCACTTGGAATAATAGAAAACCTAGAGTTAGTAAAACGAAACTTATACGTGGTATTGAACAAGGTTTAGATAAGGTAGATATTAAATCCTATGTACACAGCTCGAAATTGTCGAGGATTTAACATCTCCTGAAAACTGATAATTCTTGGAATGTCTTTCTTGTCACATACAAATGGAAAGAGGGATTAAATTTTGGAAGCAATTTCAACATTGTTACTGATAATAGATTTTGGCTTGATGTTTCCTTGGCATGGAAGAATTTTGTAACATGTTTTGTTCCAGACATAGTTTATAGTATAGTGAATGAGCCCCTTAGCTCAATACAAACATAAAACTTTACTTTATTCAATAGTGGTATAAGAAAGGTTTAAGAAGGGTGAAAGATTTACTAAATGTTGATGGAACAATTCTGAGTTTACAATCATTGTACAGAAAATTTGAGTAACAAGTTTGGATCATTAAACGCTTGTGAAATCAGTCCCTCAAATATGGTTTTGTACCCTTTACCAGTTTGAATTTGTCAAACAAAAATTCTTGACAATTTCGACTGCACTGTTGCATATCGTCAGTGCTCAAACGGGGTGCTCAAACTTTACGAAGACATTTGTCAGAAATCTGAAAGTCCCAAATGGGCATGTGGACAGTGCCCTGCAGAAGTGGGTTATTAGAGATTTAAACCTTACTTCCATTGATGATTTTGAGTGGTCCAAAATTTATCAATTACCGTATGTTTTAATGTTAGATGTTAAGGTATTTCCAATATTGTACGTTGTATTACACCTACAATGACTTAAATGTATATTTTGCTCTGAACACAGGGGGACTATAGTACAGTTATTTGTGGAATGCAGATATGTACAGAGAGTTGTGGAGGAAAATATGCAATGATTTCCTTAGGACTGATATTTTGTTTGGAAATACTGAACGTAACAACACTATAATCTTGTAGTTTTAATAACATTATGAAATGAGCTTGTACAATTTTTGAATATTCAATGTGAAGCAAAAGACTTAAGTCTCAGGCCACTTTTCAGGAAAGACTTTACCACTGCCCCACTATTGGATTGTCCTCAAATATCTGTCTCCATGATCTTTTTAATCCACAGATCAAAAGTTAATTAACAAATAATGACGTAAAAAGTGGAATTTCATTTTGTCAATTTTCTCAATAAAATCAAACTTATCATTAGAAGAGTGGTTTGTACAAGGGATCCGTCATAAATGACATCTGATAACTTATGTAGCAAGCAAAACGATTTTATCACTTTCTTTGCGCAATAACAAGATGATTTTGAGTGTAATTTTCACAGATGCCACCAACTAAATTGGTTTATTTGGTAGATAACGCTCATTGTCACTCCACGCACCAGGCATGCTGGTCACAAACGCTGTGCTGGACAATCTACATATGCATGAGAGTACATGCACTTTATTAAAGTGATTAGGAAACATTTATGGAGGATGTTGCAAACACAGTCACATGGTTTAAATAATTAAAACAAACTGTTAACAACCTCTCCAGGAGGGATTGTTCAACATTTGAGAACAATTGGCAGACACTTCTTCAGTAATCCAAGAAATCTGACTAGAATCTCATACACTTCAGCTGCAGCTAGTATTTGTTCACACCACTGAGTAACACTGGAACAGGGTAGTTAGAGTCTTGTCCAAAACACAAGTTCACTATTACCGAAGCCAGGGACCGAGACTTGAGAGCTCAACGCACAAATCACTGCCACTGACTGGTACTTTAGAGACTCTCTCGTGTTCAACAGCACCTGTACACAGGGAGGTGAAGCCCCCTAGTGGAGGATACATTATTCCACTTGACTCTCCTTATTTGTGCAATATTCCCAAACAAATGTTTTCTTAAAGAGACTTCTTACCTCGTAAAACTCATTCCAAAATGGATTTACATCCCCGTTGATAGTTTTAGTGCGAAATGTATTGCTTCCAACTGTAATGAGATTCAAGACAATAAAATTATGGAACAAAAAATTACTTTTGTTGTCGCCAGGAATTCGCAGAAGGACCAAATTTATTGCTACTGGACAAATAACAAATAAGCCCAAATTTTTATTGATAGATGCGACACTAATAAACGAAATCCAGACCATTGCTGTTTCCATGACAACTCTAAAAATAACATCAACACCCCATCAATCAAATTAGAACTGTGTGTAAGGAGCAGATACCCCTTCAGGGGCACCGATGGCGCATTACGTGACCTAGGAATTAGAACTCCTAACAGATTTTTGTCCCAACTGGGACTCTAACTCAGGACACACCAGAACATGCCACAATCATTCATATTACAAGATAGAAGCGCTCCTGATCTGTATAATAAAGAACACAAGCACTGCTTTATTCTCACCGAAAATGAGAGCGTACGGGTCAGATGAGTTCTTCTTAAACACGTTCACATCAGCCGCCTTCAAATCAGCAGCTTGAACTAAGTTGATGCGGAGGACGCCCTAAATTAGAATCAAGAGTTAGCACCACCACGGTCTACGAGTCATACTCTTGACGACATTACTGTAGCACCAATGGAGAAATGATGAGAATTTGAGAACAGTTAGAGCGGATTTCTTTTTGAGTGATGCTCGTTATTAAGTTGGCTGTTTTTAGCAACTCGTTCTCACTGGCATAACCAGGGTGCCAAAACCAAATAGTATTCGATAATTCTGTTAAAAATATCCATACCAATTTGAATTTCAAAATACTACGGATGTGATTTCTAAATTTTCAGTTAAAATATGTCCATATATGACACACAATACCGAACGGTAGGCACAGGGCACTTTGAATCTTTCTCTCTCCCCTACACTCTCGGTCTATCCCCACCCCCCTTCTCTAACACCCTCCCACCCAACCTTAGGCATGGGATACCCTTTCCTCCTCCCCTCACCACCAAGCTCACACCCGTCTTTCTCTGCCTACCACTCTCCCCTCTCCCTCCCTCCATCCATCCCCACCCCCTTCTCTCACACCCTCCCAACCAACCTTAGGCATGGGATACTTGAGATCAGCGTAGCTGACATCACCACTAAGCTGTACAGGCAGTCTATTGGGCAGTACCATCAGTGAAGCCACTTGGTCACGGATGATGGCGTGAAGACTATCGCTGAGACCTGGGATGTCTAGTGCATTGGCCAGGTCAGTCAGGTTGAAGTCTATGGTCTGCAAAAAGACGGGCATCTCTAATGGCGTGACACAAAACTTTATTGCACATGCATTGTTTAAAAACAAAATGATTTCAATCCCTCATTACTTAGATTTAAGTATGGCTATACTGAGTAAACTCTTCAATTTCACACAAAATTTTTCTAAAGCAGATAACCAATTTGTTAAAATGCTCAAAATTTATTTTTTTCTCAAGATTAATTTTTTAAAAAAATTTGACAAAAATTGAATTCCTTGTATCCCATACTGTGTGCTAAATAGAAGAGAGTTTACTTTTCTGATATTAGCAAACTTTCTCTACAATGGGTCAAAGATGAATGACAGACATTAGAATGAAAAAAAGAATAATAACCACAAAACAGGTAATCCCTGTTTGTTGTACATGTCGGTAGAAAAGTAATAAACAGACCCCGATTCAGTGTTGTCCATGGAAAACATACTGATTCAGTCACTAAGTCTTTGATTAAAAGATCTAAAACTCCAATTCATTTGATGTTTCCAGCATGAAATTCGATTATGAAAATTTTTTCAAGGAAAAGGTTTATCAGATAAATATTCAAAAGCATATCTTCTTTCCACATCATGGCCAATCATAACGGCTTAACATGTCAATTGTGAGTTTCAACAACCAATAGCATCTGACCAGTCAGATATCTGACCAATCACACGTACCGGCTTGGAGAGGAAGAACACCTGCAGCCCACCCACCAGGGGTATCTTAGACATGAGGGGACTCATGATGACTCGCAGGGTCCCATGGACTTGAACGTCTTTGATCCCTGCCTTGCCTCTACCAATGGACACACGGATGTCTGCATCACCGGCATAACTGAAAGGTGGAGAAGACTGCATTCTGATCATGCAACAACATAAAGTCGTAGAGCTCAACATCCTTACAGAACTGAAAATTTTTCTTGAAGTCATAAAAAATTTATTTGTTCTTTGAAAGCTCAGAAATCTCTTCTACTTTGAGTAAAGTCTAAGGTTATGTAAGACTAATACATTATGAAAGACCCTAGAAAAATTCCAAAACTGGCTAACTTTGGAACGTCATATAAAGCTCTACCATGATCACAAAGCAAAGTTGAGAATGTGTGAAGATATTGTAAATGTTGTAATAGCGCTTCTACATTTTGTTTGCAAGGACACGATCCTCAACTTACAATAGTTCCATGTCGAGGACAATCTCATCACGACGGACGTGGTCGACGTATACTTTGACCCCGCCAATTCTGGGTGCCTGGAAAGTATTAAAACTTTACTTTCAAATGTTGCAGGATAGAAACAGATTCGTTCGATGGAGGTTTGTTTGCAACTGAAACCGCTTCAAAGTTTTCCACACATCGGGTATGAGCACAGTGATTTACACGCTCTGCATAGCGTTGGTAGCGAGCGGTAAACGAAGAAATCTTTTAAAAGTCAGAGTGCAGTGTCTGTTGTCAATACAACTGACCTCATACACAAGCGCTATCTGTGGGCAAGCTCCAAAAACCCATCACGACAATGACTTAGATATCTCTGGCCTTGATCTTCTTGTCAATTTTAATTGTTTCAGCTCATGTTGGCTCTCATATTTTGAGTGATCGGTTATTTGTGATCATTCCTTTTGACACACACGCACGCACGCAAACACACACACAACTATTTCCAGTCAAACTAATCATAAGAATAAATAAGCTGATTCTGTAGTCTGCAGTCTAGGAATAATTTAGCTGTAAACCACCTACTGTAAGCATTTTTTTGCCATCATAGTTAATATAACAAGGGAGCTCTGTTCATATTTTAACAGACAATTTGATAAAGTAATGTAATTCTTCCATTAATTTGTACAGAACTGTCTCTGCAGACATGCTCTGCGTTATTTAACTGGGATATTCAAAAGCCAAAAAGCTTGCAGATTAGTGTTTCCAACAGCATAACACGAAAGAACTATTAGAAAGTTTTTCACATAAAAGGAGTGAGAATCATTAGTCTGAATGAACTAATAGGAAATTAAACGGCAGGATTCATACCAAAGATCTTTTTCACTGGACATCTATGAAGAATGACGTAATATATTGAAAGTGCAACGGCTTGAAAACCACCAAGAAAATGCATGCAGTGCTTTTGAGGATTATTGGGGAAAAACAAAATAATTATGTGAATATTTTTCTTTTTTAAATGAAACCATTATACAAAACCTGATATAAATAAAGCACATTTAGAACGACAATTTTGTGAATTTTGCTGGTGAATTTCACACAAAAATAATTCATCTAAACCGTAATTATGCATTTTCAAAGGCTAATAACCATGCATGTCAATCCAATATGAATGTTACAAGTAAGATTTTTAAAAAATTCCATTTTTCAGGAAGAATTCGTAAGATGATTGCCCAACTAAGGAAAATGCATGATACGGCAATCTTTATAGGAAAATGTATATCCAGCATTTTTAAACTTTCAAACCAATTGTAAAATTCTTTCTTCACATATGTTAGGAATTCGAGAAACGTGATATCTGCAAGACTTAATGGGTAATACTTAAGAGTTGGCAAAAAAGCTAATTACATCGTTAAAATGTTCGAAATTTTACCAAAGTTTAGATATTAATATGGTGATTTTTTAGTACACATGAAGTCACCAACTTATTTCATTACAAAATTTGACAATAACAAATTCCATATGCCCACCACACAACATTGGATATCAAATTGAAGAGTATGTACCACACATTACACATTCAGTGCCAATCACTCGACAGACACAAACATCATAACAGACCATGAATTAACAAAGATGGAGGCTGTGAGAGGGCATTTTTACTGAGTAATTTAACACCAAACATTGAACACTGTACATTGTATTGTGAATAGCTCTTCTGACACTCATCAGTTATCATCAGCCAGCAAACAACAGTTCAATGCTGCCCAGAATCAGACAACATAAAATGAGAAGCCTTGGTCACTAATTAAACTTGGTTTGCAAAGATCCATGAATGAAAGAAACAGCAGACAACACTTAAAGTCACATGACCAGAATTCACTTACAATGTCACCAAGGTCGACTCTCTCAAATTTGAAGGATTTCAAAGAGGAGGGAAGTGATGCTTTGAGTTTGCCTTCGATCGATGTTTTCAACAATTCCTCCACGTAGTCGCCAATGAAGGGCCACATTTGACTTATGACCTGCAAGAAATGGTTCACAAGGCTATGACATTTCAGACATAGCACCTCATGTCACTGAAAATGGGGACATACCTACTGTTTAAGGTTCAAGAATAAACATAACATGTTACATTTTCTCTTTGATGTCAAGCAGGTTTGAGAATAAACATAACATGTTACACTTTCTCTTTGACTTAAAGAAGATTTGAGAATAAACATAACATGTTGCATGTTCTCTTTGACGTCCACTAGGAGCATGAACAAACATAACATGCTTCCATTATCAACTAGAATATATTAAAATAGCAACTTCATAATGATAATTAACATGGAAAGAGATAGTTCGGTGTGAAAAAATAAGACAAATTTGTTGAAAAAAACCTATTTCACAACACATCATGTTTCTAACATATGGCAAGAAATTCCAGACTCCCATGCAATAATCACATGCCATGTGACAGAAAATACAATCAATACTTCTCCTCAATATATTACATCTTGAGCCACAGCTCAACTAAAACTACACAACAAAAATGTACAATGCGTATGAAAAAGAACACGCTAAGTCACTTGCACTATCAGCCTTTAATCAACTGCCAGTGTCCTAAATTAATGTATTTACATAGCTGCTTACCTTGTTGACCCATTCAGTTCGCTCTACATCCGGGAAGACCACCTGAAATAGAGCAACAAAATTGGTTATGAATACATAAACTAGAACTTTATGCAGTGCTCGAATGTTGGAAAGTCATTAGTTGTCAACAACTTTGAACGGCCATGACAGTATTTACCTGGATGACTTTTAATTTCACAGCTCTAGTAAATATATGCACTGTGCCATAATTTTGAACTACACTGTGATGTTTACTAAAGGGCATTTATATTAGGGTTCTCAAAAATCTGGATTACATAAACGCAAAATTTTTTAGACGTCAGAAGTGGGCGTGTACCCAAGTAATTCATTGGGTTAACACCCAGGAGCTCCAGTGATTCAATTACGAAACATTGACGGGTTGTTGAAAATGTACTGTAGTTAGATACTAGACACCTTGATAGGAGTGATAGCATACTGAAGTTCAGAAGTGTAAAAAAAGCTTTTGGATGCAGTGTATCATTAAATTTTCCCAAGCAAGCATTATGCACATACTGAGGTGGCAATGCGATGTTCACGTGCCTGTTTTCATCATTTTTGTACTTGAGTACAATAACACCATTAGCATGAGCATAAACCTAATGAACCAATGTGTCTCCTTCAGTAAAGAGCTGGAGAGTACGGGTATGATGTCGCTCAAATAGAACAAGCGAATTGCACAATTTGGGAACTAAAATTCTGACAAGACGGGCATTCTCAATGACATGGGCACCTTTAAGAAGGTCTTGCTCATATAAATTGAGGGATGGTGGTACACCGAGCAGGGCATCCAGCCTGGTGAGTACTGTACAGCACAGCAAAAGACATTGACACCAATTATAAATAAATGCGCTCTAATTTGGATTACCCAACACAACATACAACTGGACAGTAAACTCAAATTCACTCACTAACACAGGCGATGAAAATGAACAGCAATAATTTTTAGAAACAGGAAAACCCTCCAGTGCTTTTTAACCCTTTTTTAAATAAATGTGCAAAATGTCCATCCACTTCCCACAAAGAAGCTGCATATACCTTTTAGATTTGAAATGTTCGAATGTCTCAGTGCAATGCACAAGGACAGTTTCTAAAAGACTACAGTACAAAACAAAAGCAAGCAGACAAAGTATCGTTTGGTAAAAGTGAGAAAAGTTACCATTTTCCAGTCATGACGGCTGATTACACCTCGTCAACCATTACGACGAATCATTCTAATTCTGATGGTGAGTTCTGCTAGCACTCAGCCGTCATGACGGTGAATTTTGCTTGCGTTCAGCCGTTACGATTGAGGAATTCTGCTTCATTTTGTCTCATTATTTTTGGTAAGCGCTGTGCATTACGTTATACCGGAAAATTTAATTGAAATTGTCTGAAAAACATTCCCATCACAGCAAACCAAAAGCAAGCATTATACTGCCCATCTCTGTTTGCCATTAAAAGGAAAATTTTGGTAAAATTCAAATGTTCCTTGAAACTTGATGCTCATATGATCACAGCCACACTTCTCTGGTGTTAAAAACACTGATCAATGATTCTAAAAAGCAGCATTTTTGTTGAAATAAATAACAAAAAAATAAAATCCAAAAAATCCAAAATGAATGATCAAGTCTGATATAGAAATGTTTGCTGGTTAGAAAGTGATTTGAAATTGATTAATTTCATATGTCATGTGAATCTTTAGCTCAGTTATCG
>NMRA01000080.1:749434-893196 GCA_002633005.1 Phoronis australis
CTCCTGCATCGGATTCACAGCTTCGATAAAAGTTAAAGGTGTGAATTTCAACAGACTTCTCTCACACACCGATAAGTTTCATGTTTCTATAGAGTCAATGCTTACATCACTTAAATTGATGTTCTAACCGTAATTAATCAAAGTCAAGTGGTAGAAAAGTTCACCCCTGCATAGCGTTATCAAGTTCTAAAAGATACCAGTATTTCCCAATAGCCAATTATGGGGGACCCGGATTTTGAGAACCGGTTTGATGTCCATTATTGATTGGAGAAAACTGGTTCTCAAAATATTGGACCCCTGTAAACTGACTATCACTCCATATAGAGTGAACTAAGATTACCCATAATGCCACAGCCAGTGTTGTTAGTGCAGACAGACTTCAGTCCCATCCACGCACAGACTTACACTAGAACTTGCACTAGTGCAATTTTCCCCCCACACACACCTGATAACTAGCGTAAGGAAAAAGTGGTCGTTCTGCACATGACAAAGAACAGCGGATACGAAAACAGTGTGAACAAGGAGACTGATAATTGCTTCCACCTTACCCCAGGTTTGCAGCCACACGGCAATTAGAAGTGGCGCAAATTACCCTACCTCAATAATGCGGACTGAGTTGTCACAAGTGGGGGGAAGCCGCACCAGTTTAAATAGCGTATAGACAGTCGCTAAACCTGGCAGCAACTCGTATTTTGTTCTAGAGTATGTCTGTGTGGATGGCACTTTCGAAGGAATGGAATGTGAGCAGTGGTACTGGGTCCACATCAGTGTCAAAAACGCTAGCATTTTTACCAGCATGTGAACGGGGTACAGAGTTCCTCAGTAATTTTGTCAAGCTAAACTTTTAGCTTTGAAAAACTTCTGGGGCCCGTTCCAACAAAACTGACTTAGCTAAGACAATTTTTAAATTTTACTAAATTTTAAAATAAAAGTTAAATTTGTCTCAAAATCATTTCAATAAAGAGATCTTTAGCTTGATTAATGTGTTTGAGGTAATTTTTTCTTAGTTTTGAGGAATTTACCGAATGTGGAAGTTTCAAAGTTTGGAACTTAAGTCAAAAATCAACTTAAGTCAGTTTCTTGGAACAGGCCCCAGGTCTATCTATAGCAAACCAACTTGTCTCAAAAAATATTCAGACCAAATGATAATTATTGAGAGTTTCGATAGGAAATGACAAAGCTGAAAGCTATCTATTTTGCGCTGCACTTGCACTAAATCAAAACGGTGCAGCTTTCCAATATGAAATATCCCGATGAGATTCACAAAAATTTTAAGGGGATTTTCACTTGTTTTGTACAAAAATTGGTAAAATTGTCACTTTCAGGGTTTTAGAAGCCGATATCCTTGCAGCAAATAAAGGACACTTCAAATAATGTCATTTTCTGCCCAACTCCAACCAAGCTCATAATAATATAATCAAAATTCCCTTAATCTTTATTTTTTATTTGAATTTCAACTGTTGATCTTGACTAAGAGTAGCGGGATTTTTAAGTTAAATTAAATTCAAAAAGTCTGTGGTCTGTGAGATTGTGCACTCCTTCACAGTACTACGTAATGTATAGGTGGCTCTGTGTCAGAGAATAATTATACACCTAGCTAAGACTTCAGCCGATATTTCCCAATAACAGGGTGGCCATGGAAATCAGTGAACTATAGCCGAGATGACAGCTCGACACAAGTTGAGAACAATTGAATGAACTAGGGACTAGTTTATATCAATGGCGGGAGTTGTCCTATTTCCACGCCTTGCCGTGGGCGGTCAGCTTGAAGTTATGGTTTACTTGACCAGACAGCTCATCTCCTAGCACTGGATCTGCACTGCCCTGAGATAGGCCTATCTAGATCTAGTCTGCTTCTGAATGAGTAACAAAGACAACGACACTTCATGAGAATCTCATTGCAGTAATGCCAATGGTAGCATAATAAAACCTCACAAATTGCTTAAAAATAACTGTTAACATTTGCTTTCTGTATGTTTCAAAGGCCACTGAAATTGTTCTGAATGCCTACACCTTCTCCAAAAATTGACTGAGTGCTTGGTATGGTAATGAACTTTGAGACAGGCAAAGTCATTTAATATTTGGTGTAACTTAATCTTTCATGAAAAATGAAAAATACCTTGGCTGCCATATTGTGTCCTGGAGAACTGGTGAGGTTTTACCATGTATCATATTTTGCTCCACCTGCAGGGTAACTTGAATTAATACAGGGATTTTCTACTCACCTCGTCACTGAACTGAAGAATAGTTGACAACTGTAAAGTTTGTTCCAACAAGAACATTCAAAATTTGAACCTAACATAATACAATAATCAAAAATCAGATGCACAAACATTTGTCACAAATCGTCCCCTTCTGCCTAGGGGTATAGCCGAAGGTAGGTCACCCCAACCCCGCAGCTAAACACCTGCCGTTGCCTCAGGATATCTGAACTTAATTTTTTGAGGCAAGAATTGTTTAAATGGTAATGCACAATTTTGAATAAAATGGAAATCTGTTCAAGAAAGCTAGTTTTCATCAAAGCAATAATATTCATACAGAGTGCAGAATTCATACAGAGTGCATCTTCGTTTACCGTTCGTGTCTTCACGAACACATAAATAACAGATTTGTTTTCATGGCTATTAAGGTCAATGAAATGATAATGTGGCTGCCCAAGAATATGACGTCATATTGGTGCAAAACAATTACTCAAAATCTAATGCTTTCTTCTTCCTTCTCCACATATCGCACAAATAATATTTCCCAAGTAAAAATTTGATTTCTAAATGTGACCTTGAAGTCAAGGTCAATGTTGCCACTGAAAATCCACTTGCAGCTAGGGATGCGCCGTCTACACCTCAGTACAAAAAATGAAGAAAATTTAGACTTCTATTTTTTTTTAAAGCAGAAAATGATTTTTTTGATGTGACCTTGAAAATAAGGTCGAGGTCACCAAAATCGAATGACGCCTGGAAATGCCCGAGCTATACCTCGGTACATAATATGAACAAAATCTCAAGCTTCCTTCCGGAGATAACTCGGCAAGAACATGGTGAGACGTATAGGTGCATGGATGTTCGAATGGACGTACGGACGCACAGTCGCGAACACTATATGCGTACACCGCTTCATGGTAATGGAACACTAATTAGACAAGACAGTTACTGTAACAGATATCACAAATGTATTCACAAAAGGGGTCTAACTTTTGAAAAATACATATGCAGGTATATATGACATTTATAAGGAGAATGGATAGGCCAAAAAACAGCAGAATTGGTTCTGGTTTGCATCCAACTCATTTTGAAACCCAAACCTTACAGTTTAAAGACAGAAAAAAAGACAGAAGGATCACAGCAAATTTCAGTTGTCATCTTGTGACTTTTTCTTTTAAAAAATATGGATAACTAAAAAATACATCTACATACAATTTTCAAAAGACACACAAGAATCAATTATGCTGTTTTCTTTAGCTATTGTCTAGTTTACCACTCTTCAGCATGCCTCATTATTTAGTCGTGCATTGAAACCAATGAGCAAAGAAGCTAAGAAAAAGAGACACTAATTAAAGAACACAGGCATCATGGGACAGCTTCTGCTCCACAACTGAATAGGACAGAACCTGCTGCTCCAGAATGAAACTTAGCCACAGACGACGCAGCAATCCAACAAATGATAGACATAGCGCGCATATCCACTGTCTCTAGAGACAGTTGGCTGCCAACCAATATTTTATATCAGTTTGGGTAAATTTTGCAGTCCCTCCACCTATTTTACAAGAGTAATTTCCATAAAGTTTGATAACCACTCACTGATAACAACTCAGGCTACCACATGTCACATTGACAAGGGCATTCCTGTCTACCATCAACTATCACTTCAGACATTCCATTTCATACAATGAATAATAGAGCTATCACAACTCCTGTTATGGCACAGCCTTTTGGGAGCTCAGCTAATACCTGGTATGTTGCACAACTGCCCCTTTCCAAAATACCTGATGTGTATCCGTATGTACTACCTAGTCATGCAGGTGTATTCTGGTTAAGGGCGAGTTGTACTCTTAGTACGAGTCAGGGTTACAGTCCATAGAGCATGTTTCATGTGAGAAAAGTGATAACATGCGAGGAGTCCCCTGAATTCCCAAGAACTGGCCATAAGTAATTGTAACTTATGGCCAAGAATGTTTCAAGCCTGGCATTCAATGTGAATGTTTCCCACTAATAAGAGAACGTCGAGCGTTGAAATGCGCCCATGACAGCAACTTTTTTAGTACAAACAAAAAGGATTTATGAATGCGTAAATCTTAAACTGGTGTAGAAATATAGATCACAAACATTTTTAAGTTTGGAACCCAGTACCGCAGAATATTTCGAAAATGGGAAAGTATTGTTGTCTTCTTCACAAAAACCTATTTATTTGCTGAATTTCATGAAAATCTGTCGAGTGGAAGCCATAAAAAATAAAATAGTCACTATGAGGCACAGCACATGCAAAAATGCGATTTGACGACACAGTGATATCAAAGAATTTTAAAAAAGAAATGCGGCGAAAGTCTACCAGCTTTAAAAATCCCCATCCAAGATACATGAGAACTGAAGTTGGCATTGTACGTATGCACACAAAATAGCAGCACAGCAAATTTCAAAATGTCCTCGCTAAATCGAGTACAAAGGCTATACAATTTGCATTATAAACTGTAGTCTGGCTCTGTGCATAGCAATCAGATAAAAGATACTTTCAAGTAAAGTTGGTATTTGTGCTGTCGCACCGAATATCAGAACTTTTAGATTAGATGTGATTTCTTCAATGCCTATAATGTTGAACATAAAATTACTAGTTAAATTATGTATGAACATTAAATAGAATATGATATGAATCAGACTGATTCTCATTAAAATGATTTATTACTTTGTGTCTATTGGTGATATCTAACAACACTGAATGTAAGTATGGGCATCACATGACCTGGAAAAAGGTCAGATTGTTTACAAAGTACCACAATAGGCCAGTTGATAACAAGGTCAAATTCCATAACATAACCTTGTATTTATTGCAATGAAGAACAGAATGTGACTCTGTCCTACATATTTATGCCACCCATCAGATTTCAGAGAAAATTGGAAATCCAATATCAACTTTCAATCGGTTGGGTACAGATTGCAGGAAGTCAGCATTGCTCGTCTAATCTGTCTGTGGCTACAAGCATTTTACACAAACCCTGCCATCAGGCCACTGAACATATTAATGTGGGCACCCGTCTGACCGATATGAAAATTTTATCATTTTATAACCAAACTATGCCCGGACATTTAGACATCACATCCTCCAACAATGCACAAACACACACAGCGGACTTTTAATGTACAGATACCCCAAGGGGAGCCAGTCCTCAGTGCTATACTGTTTTCGTTCAGCTTCAAGCCAAGATCATGAGTACTAGTAAATGCAACAAAACCAGGTTGCTCACACAAAAGTGAAAATTTTTTAAGCCAAACATACAGAGACTCCAACGAATACAATAATAGATTACAATACGATATTATTTCCAAATTATGAAGTCATTAATATATATATGGAAGTAAAAATATAAATCATGAAGACAAGCAAAAGTACAACAGCATCCATTTGCTTACGCCAACAATCGGTGATCTTTTAGGTCAAGTAAAATTGCATTTAAATCTTCAAATTCTACTACTAAATGAAGTTTCCAGCGCAGAGAAACTAGGCCGAAGAGGGCGACAGCACTTCATGCATTCAGTCCACATGGAGAAATTGCATATAACGGAAACTTTAATTTACAAAAGACAACTTGCATTTTACCCATAGTGCTGAATGAAATGGAAGAAAATAAAATGGCACTTTCATAAACCTGAAATCTCTATGTCCTAGTTTTTCCGAAAGAAAGAAGGAGATAAGAGAGTATGAGTAATTATACAAATGATGAAGTACTCAAGATGCATTGTCTAAATTTCGCCTCATAAATTGATATTTTCAAAAAGGTTATGCATGTTACACATTGACTAGTCTAAGTTCTCACAAGTAAACACAACAGTAACACACTGTGACTGCCACCTGTTTTAGTGAGTCACAGGTGTTTACATGAGGGTTTACAATGGCATATGGTGAAGCAGACAAACGCAATATTTTCCTTCAGTCGTATCTTGTAGCAGAAACAAAACAAAACAAAACAAAAAAATATTTTTTGCACAATTGAACTATTATTCACCATATTTCTGGTCAGGTAAGTTGCATTGTATGTAAGTTGCATTGTATGTGCTCCACACACATCTAGCAACAGTTAGGACCGTCATTGGTACAGACGGTTTTAAAAAATGACAGCTAGCACACCATCGGCCGAGAGAAAAAATATCTCTTTCAAAACAACTTTGGCGAAAGCGACATCTAAATGATGAATTTTAACATCTCTGGTTATAAAATTTCATTGAAACTAACAATTCATAGTTTTAGCTCAGATGTAAACCAAGATCACAGACCATCACCGTAAATTTTTATCATGTCATGCTGATGATTGGAAAATGCTGGCAACCACAAATTCCTAGTGCAGTAGGTCTACTTCTACCTATATGTGCTTCCAGCGAATCATATGAGCCTCTGTCAGCCACTCGCTAACGAGAAATTGCCTACTAGCTGAATGGTTAGCATGCTTGCCAATTTTATGGGTCATGGGGTCATTGGTTCGATTCCCAGGCCGGGTAATCTTGAATATTACTACAAATGTCGTAGTTGGCAAATGAATGATCTACCGATAAACCACTGCCAACTAGTACTCGCAGACCTTGGACAGCGCGTATGTTTATGGTGACGGTAAATTTAGTTCCAGGAGTCAAGGACCTGTATACGAGACAACCTGGTGCTCACCTTCCTGGTAGCCCGCCTGTTCCATACGAAAGGGGGGAATGTTGTAGATGTGCTTCCACGCCAGTGAATCATATCCATATGAGCCTCTCTTAGCCACTAGCTAACGGGCAATTGCCTATATGTTTTATGGGGTTCGGTGGTTCGATTCCCGGGTCGGGTAATCTGGGTTATTACTACACTATGTTGCCAAACATGAACTGAGGTCACAAAACCCCATTGTCAACAGCCGAAATTGAAATAAATGAGATACACTGAAAAGCTGCAAATTAGGCAAATGTCACCTTGGCTTTTTTCCTCAAATGGGAAATTACAAGCGTACATAACCTCGGACTTCTAAACAGAGCTGGCAGCATGAGTAAAAGCCCCCATCTGCCCAACTAAAGATGTGCAGCTCCGTATTAACAGCCAAAACAGTAATAAAACAACAAGTCACATTTAAATGAAGTAAACCGTAAAAACTGAAAGACTTACCCAGGAAGGCAATGATTCCAATCTGGCAAGCACAGACTTTTGCTCATTTTTCGCAGCATCATGAGCCATTTGCATCTGCTTATCTTTCATTCTCTTATAGTAGGAATTGAAGACATAAACCAGCAGAATTATCAGAACCCAAGTGATGCTAAATTGAAAATAGCCCAAAATCCAAACGACCGAGAGAAGTGCAACAAGTTTGAAATATAAGATTATGATCTGCAAAACTTGTTCGTCCTGCTCTGATTTTTTGACTGGTGCAGCAGCAGCTTGTTCCGCCATTGTGCATCAAATTGACGAAATACTAGAAGACCAAATTACATGAGGTAATTCTTCATCGACTCAACCTCCTCGGGCGCCCCGCTCGCACGAAACAAAACAAGCTTTTAGCTTGAGGGACACTTCGCCGTCTAGTGGTTACGTTGAAAATCAAGTTGAAGTTCGACTGATCCACTTTTAGGAAAGTTTTAGGGGTGTTGTGATTATAACGCTGTTCCATTCGACACATAAATTAACCTTTTTGAAGAAATAACGATTGAAAAATAACAAAAGTTAGACTACAGCTAAAACATGTTAATGCTGATTGAGATTTCATAGCATTTTTGTTAAAAAAAGAAAATAATGTAACCTGTATGTCCCCGGCACATTTGAACTTTTCTTCTATCGTCAACCCGTCTATCGTAAATCTTATATTTAATGCAAATAAAATGCCAAAATGGACTTGTTATTTCAAAATAAAGTAAACTGCAATTGTAAAACCAAATGACCTAAATTTTCGCAAAAACTAACTATGCTGTGTTTTACGACAACTACAATATTCCGCACATGCGTACAAACCATAAATACTTCTCCCGAAATGACGAGCGTCGTTGGTGATGAGTGAAAAGTGTTGAACGCGATGAATAAAAATTAACTATGTGATCAAAGGTCTTTCTTCTCGAAGTAAACGTTAACAATAATGCCTTCTGGAAAGGTAGGTAATTTCAAAATGTACTAGGCAAATTATAATGATGCATGGTTGTGCATGTTGTGGTTGTTAAGACCAGACAGTGGTCAGCTCAGTCACACTCACAGTCACAGACACAGTGCAGAACTCAGCAGGGTAGTGAATACCAAAGGGTTCGTGGTCACTACAGTACTATGGCAAACATTCAGATTTTAACAGTACATCGCAACTTGGTCTACAACACAGGACCATGTAGGCAGACCAAGTTAATTTGGTTTGGTGGCGTACTTGGTCCGTTGTTCAAGACAGTACCAACATCTCAACTGGCCCCCTGGTGGCCATCTCATAGGCCATCCACAGCAAATTATGCCTCACTCTGATTAAACCATCAAAATCATGTTTCTATGAGTACATTTTTCGCATAGAGAAACACCTTAGGCCAGGCTAACACATTAATCAGTGTGAGGCGTAATATGACGAAAAGCTTTCGGCGTGTAGAGGACCTATCGGAAATCCACTGTCTCTACTGTGGCCAGTTGAGACAGTGGTTCTGTCTGCGTTGTCCCAAGCTTAGTAATCACAGTGTATGAAATACTATTTTTTGCGCCAATGACGTAGGGTGCACTCCTAAAATTATCCATGTCTGAGACTTCAAAATTGCAAACCGCTTAGGCTCTTCTGCTTATCACCTTTTGAAACTTGTATCAACTTGCTGAGCTCAAGTCATGACTACATGGAGAGACTGTGTTAAATCTGGGAGTTGACTCAGATGCCCATCTTCCCCAAAAAGCAGTTTAAGTATGTCATTTTCTTGCATCATTCTCTGTTTATTCGTAATAACGATCCGTCAGTTTCATTGAAAACAGCTGCTCGTGACACTACTTCTGCTCGTGCGCCATTTTGGTCAATTTTTTGCAACATGTTTCGAGAGATGGTGACAAAGTACTTCACCAATGAAAAATTTGCTCAGAAATTCAGTTTCTGGTAATTTCTGAAAAACTTACCAAAGTGAACCCAGTCCTGGTAATTTGTTTGAACACATCTTAGTGAAAACAGAACAGTTGGTAGAATAATCAGCGAATAAAGAAATTGCCCTACAGGTTATACAGTTCACTCAATTCTTGTTTCATGGAGCTCAATGCCGACGTATGTGATCCATGCGCAAGTTTAGCCTTAAACTAATGGAATAACTTTATTTTTTTGCTCTAGTAACCAATATAATTTGCTCAATGAAGGGTCAAATTTTTGCTGACATTGATTTATGTCAGATTTTGATTCACCAATTAGTTACCCACTTCATTCCAAAGCTGTACATTGTATACCAAATGTCTGCTCAATGACCACTGATGGTTTCTGTGCCTGTATTGTGTCTGCACTGTGTGAGTGTTGACAGCCTGTTTGATAGATTCACTGTGTCAACCAGGTGTGAGTATCTCTTCCGCTTAGTGCGTGCTTCCTTTCATACTCTGTACAGTTTTAAAAACCTTCCTCTAACATTTTTGTTTTACTAAATGCATTGCACTACTGTGCAATTACCATTCAGATAATCCTAGCAATCCTTTAGCAGCGTGTAACTGTAAAAGCTCTACTATATAGTCACATCCTGTAGTGTGCAGAAGTTTCGAGATGCCCGGGGCAATTTTTTATTGGGTGCCCCTCTCTCTACTCAAGTGATGAGACAAGTAAAAAAGTGAAACATACAATAGAAACTTTATTCAATTTAACTACAAATCATTTGCACTTTTGAAAAGTTTATTTATTGGTGGGACTATTTACTTATGTTTGCCTATGATACCAGGAGAGTCTTCACATAGTGTTCTATTCCAACTCCTGTGCAATACAACTACTTTGTTCTGTGTTCAGACTCTGATGCAATATGTGACAAAGGGCTTCGCCTGTCATTTAAGGAGCCTACCTTTGAGTGATGAGATCTTATTTTTTGTGTTGGCAAAGTATTGCTGGGACTATTTAGGTAGCCTAAAACATCGGAAATAACAAAAAACCTTTACTTGTCATTGCTAGCATATACAATTTTGATTTTGTTCACAGTCACGTTCCAAAGAAGATACGTGGAAGGCAGATGAGCTGCAAAAGTCCTTGAAGGTATCTGACTGCCATCATGGTGCTTGATTCCGTAGTTACAAAATGCTGCTACAGTGTAGTTGAATAGTTATGCTCTCTGTTAAACTGACTGATTGCTCAATTAGGTTTTGCACTGGAAACATGAATATCCATAGATAGGAGCTTTTAGTACTCTTTGAGTTCATTTTCCTTCTGGACTGGTCCAAACTCATTAAAATGTAAATTTTTTGCAATGGTAGCATAAGTTAAGCCTAAAGAAATCTGCGCTTTATTTTCAAGTTTCTTTCTCAAAAAAACAGCAGGTCGTTTAACCTCCTTAAGCTGCCTATGTGTACTCTGAAGTTTTAAGAATTATGGTTAATAATTTCCAATCTGGGATGGTAAATTTAAAGCCTTATACTTTGAATTTTCTTGATTCTGAGATTTGGACATGGGCAACGTTTTCATGAGTTCCTGTAGTGTGTAACAGAGATGTTTGTCATTAATTGCAATTCTTGAATTTGGGATGGTCAGTATTGCCGATTTCCAAAATTTGGTACATCTCTGACTTAGATCAAAATAATAAAATTTTCACAGTATCTAAGTTGGCACCTTTTACTGTAAATTATTGTTGACAGGAGGCCACAGGCGACAAAGGAAAACGCCGTGATGGTGAGGAACGAGAAAAGAGGCATCGCAGACGAGACGATAATGATGGTAATGATGAAGTGATGAATTTCAGATTAGTTTTTAATTTTTTATTTGTGAACATGGTAAAATGTCAATAGTATCAGATTAAGATTTTGACAAAATTGCACTTTTTCACTTTCCAAAGACTTTTAGGTGTGTTTTGCAACTTATTTGTGCCATGAACACTTAATTTTCTGATGCATGAAACAACAATGAAAATGACTTTTTATGTGGTTGAGTATCAAAGTTTATGAAATCATATCAGGTCAACTCATTTGAACATTCAAATTAGCTCGAGGTAACATTTTGTGTAGTTGTTCTTCTTGTCATATCATGACCTTTGCAGGTAAAGAAAGGGGTCACAGGGATAAGGATATAAACCAGGAAGAGAAGGACCGCAGACGTAAAAGGCGAGAGGTATGTTTCAGAGTTTTCAGTGAAACTGGTAATAGGGTATTACTAGACATTCTGTATACACGTGGATTCTATCTTTGCAAATTTATTTTTCAAATTTATTCAATTTTCTGAATTCAGTGTCTATGATCTGCCTGCGCAGTTGTCTAGAGATGCTGTGAAGAATCTTTCCTCCAGTAGACATGGCAGTGTCTCATTAAAGTTGTCTGACTCTTTGTTAACGCTCTGGATTGGGTTCCCTGGAACACCAGCAAAGGGTTACACAATTTGCTCAGGAATTAGATAGCCTCAATTTCCCCCATAGAAGGCGCTAGGCTGCTTTAAAACATTTCAAAATTTTTCAAGTGAGTTTTCCAGAAGTTTTGAATTAGACTCTGTAACTTTCCTGTAAGATTTCTGTTGCTTCTGCTAAAGAGCCATTAACACTGTACATTTAGGGTGAAGAAAATGGAACTGCAGATAAAGAACGGGCTCATAAACCAAAAGATGGTGAAGATAAAAGACGTAATAAGGAAAATGATAGAGGTGATGAACGGCGACGGCGCCATCGTGATAAAGATGGTGCTGGAGGAGAGGATGGCGAAAGGAAACATGGTGAAGGCGAAGACAGAGAAGAACGTCGACGAAGACGTAAAGATGGGGATGGTGAAGATAACCATGAGAAGAGACGGAGACATAGAGAAGAAGATGGGGAAGACAGGAAACATAGGGTGAAAGATGGTGAAGGGGGTGAAAATCGTGAAGAGAGGCGGCGTAGAAGGAAAGAGAGGGAAGGTGGAGGAGTGGATGTGGAAAAAGAAGATGGAGAGGACGGACAGAAGAGCCGTAAAGATGGGGGAGATGGAAAGGATAGGGAAAGGGATGAAAGGAGACGTCGCAAAGAAGGAGAAACGGAAGAAGAACGAGAGGAAAGACGGAGAAGGCGCAAAGATAGGGAAGGAGAGAGTGAGGAGCAAAGAGAGGAAAGACGGAGAAGAAAAGAGGGAGAAACAGAAGAGGAAAGAGAGGAGAGACACAAAAAGAGAAAAGAGAAAGAAGGAGAAAACGAAGAAGAAAGGGCAGAGAGGAGGAGACGAAGGAAGGAAGGTGATACAGAGGAAGAGAGGGCAGATGAACACAGAAGGAGAAAAGAAAGGGACGGAGAGACTGAGGAAGACAGGGAAGAAAGGAGAAGGCGGAGGAAAGAAGGAGAAACAGAGGAGGAGCGAGAGGAAAGAAGGCGGCGAAGGAAAGAAGGGGAGACTGAAGAAGAGAGGGAAGAAAGACGTCGAAGAAGAAAGGAACGAGATGGGGAGACTGAAGAACAAAGAGAGGAGAGGAGAAGAAGGCGTAAGGAAAAAGAAGGTGATGACGAAGGAAAGGAAGAAAGAGAGGAGAGAGGACGTCATAGGGAAGAAGGAAGAGAGAGACGTCAAAAAGATAAAGATGATAGTGGAAGCAGATCAAGGAAAAAAGATGGCGATGTAAGTTGAAAACATTTTGTGGTTTACACATTTGATTTTCACCTGTAAAGTGCTGTTTCAGTCTCATATAATTGTAAACAGATGCATGAGCTCCTTGTGTTGGCAGCACTTAGTTTGTTCCTTTGCTTACACGATGCCCGACTTTCTATTAATCATCCTTGTTGTGATATTCAAAATCAGGGTGACCACTGCTTTCCAAGAATGCCCTCAAAAGAGGGAGTTAGTTGCACTTCCCTTCATTCAATGCCGCCTTTTTTGCTTGTTTTCATTGAACACTAGTCACCATGCATGTTCCTTAGAACGATGACGATCGTAAACAGCGACATCGTCGCCACCGTGACCGGGAGGACCGTGACTCTGACGGTGATCATCGAGATGGTGATGTCCCTGACTCTGGAGCAATAAGTTCTGCTGTAGACGGTGGTGAAAATTTAGGTGACGGGGATCCCGGTGACGACACAGTGCAGGTAGAGTAGTGATGATGAGTTGTTTTGTATGAGTCAATGTCAGGTTGTTGTCTCCCTCTGTTGTTCGTGTTCTTTGGTTCTTGTATGAAATTGTTTTCACTATCAGGAATAACTGGATATATGTAAGTAAGTTTCTTTATTATAGTGATCTGCGCACAAACAGTGTAAACGAAAAGCAATGATATACCCAGCCCCATTATTGACTTGTAAATCACTTTAAACTGAAAAAGAAAGGAAATTGTACAAAATATGCATATATGAGGACAGAATACTAAATGTTGTCCAGTCAGTTCATAATGGGTGGTAGAACAAAAAGTAGATTCGAATCTCTTCAATGTCAGGTATAGCAACTATTTCTTAGTTCAAAAACATTTTTTGCAAAGTACGCCGTCTGTTAAACAACTTAGTTTTGCCATTAATATGTGGAATTTTCTTTTGCAATCCACAACAAGAAAATTTAGATATTTTATCCCAATTTCAGAATAAGCAATTTTTCTTTGAAGTGTTGATAAAGGACTCTCAAATAAAAAGATAACCTCAGTTTCTATGAGGCTTCTACGTTACCGGTATGCCATCGTATACAAACCCTTTGGCTGACGGCCACTGTGTTAAAGATTTTGCTTGCAATACATTGTCTGTTCTTAACTAACATGTCCCATAGTAGAACATACTAGAAGTTTGTCTCTTGGGCTCAATTGTCTCACATGGGATGTGCAGCAAATTTTTATCAAGCTGAATTCATTAATTATTGTTCTCTGTTGAGGTTATTGTGTCGCATTGCAATAACTAAGCTGGATACAAGGATCCCTAAACTGACCCACTTAGTTCAAATTGGCGTAGTATTGCATTTTTTCTAAAAGGAGGCGTCCTTTTCAGGCCAGAGGAAAAGAAGTGGCAACAAAGGAGCGAGCTGAAGAGCCAGTTAAGCAGGTCAGTATTAAGGGTAAAAAATCTCTAGAAGTCACTGTTAAAGTCACAACAGGCTGTCATAATTGTACTCTCTCAACAATTTTGGACTAAAGTTCTTACCAAAATTGAGCTTCTTTTTCCATTTTTAAAGGCTCTAAAGGTTTTTGTGAATGTCTTGGATTACTCGCAATGTTGTCTGATGGTAGTTATAGTCCAAAACGATAAAGTATTTATTTGGAGCTACTTTTATTTTTAAAAACAAGAAAAATGTTTCTGATGACATATTCTATAATCTCAATTCGTTGAGGTTTTCTTTCGTCAGCAGTAATTTGAGAAAATGCTGCCAATTTCTGCAAGTAGAAATACAGTAGGTTTGCACGTTACTACAACTTTTTCTCAACTGATTTTTATGCGCCCACATATTTATATGTGGACGCATTATTTTAGTTGTCTTGATCGAGTTAAGTCGATTTGTGTAACTGCTTAAATCAATGTTGTTATGCATTAATTAAAATTTTATTTCCCCTCGAGTGATCGACAGTGAAATAGATATGCGTCTTGAAACATTTTATTTGCAACCTGAGATTAAAAGAATTTTTTTCAATTGTACAAAAGAGAAATTGTGTTTTTGCAACAAAAGTGAGTGCAGGTTGTCTTGCCTATGCATAAGTTGACTATTTGAGTGTCATAAAAATAAAAATATGAACTGTTTTTCACTTAATAATGACATATTTGTTCAGTCTTCGAAAACTCATCGCAAGTTAAATAAGAATCCGTTGCCGATGCAACGCTTGTTAAAGCCAGCTAAAGTGAAATCTAATCCGATGCAGGTACATCGTTACGGTTAGAATTTTAGCCAATGTTAGTCAAACTACTCTTTTCCCTGCTGATAATCAAGGTGTCACATTTCTTCAGTTATTAGTTTTATCCCATGAAACTATGTGTTTTTGAACCCGTTGGTGAACAAAGAAACTTATCGTGCACTGAAATAGTGGCTGGGTGTTTGTGTGATGGAAAAGATTTTTCATTGCTTTTTGATGATATGATGTTAAATTGCTAAATCACTCACTAAAAAGCATTGAGAGTCTGGTGAGTCAGACGTTTCCGCCCCTTTTCTTAAGGCTTTGTTCACTGACTGGATTTCCCGCATCAGGCTGTGCTGGTGTTTGTAGTCGGATGTGATGTGTTTTGTTTGAAAGTCCTGTATTTCAGGCAGTTACCAAAACATGAATTTTTTTGTTGAAGACGTACAGTTATCTTCGTCCATATAATATACAAAAACGTTTTCCTTTATTAGCCTCACATGAAGTTGGCTTTGAAACTTGGAGGTGTTAACATTCTTCTTAGACTATGAAAGAAAAATATAGTTAAAAGAATTAATGAACAGGATTTTCAAGTGACGTGGAAATTACACCAATCTCTGTAAAAAATAATTTTTAGCAAAAAGTCTGATGTCATGTGACCATTAATGCGCAGACATTATTTTCATGCGTATGGAATGTTTTTCATGTTCACCAAGGACTTAAACACTATTTGGTTTCACGGCCTAGAACATTCGTATTTTAGTTAATATTTGGAATAAATGTGGCTATTGATAGTCAGTTATCTCAGCTAATGATGTGGCAGCACTGCAATAGCTTGTTTTTTAGAAATGTGATCTCATTTATTTTGTCTGTAGAATGAAAGGAGTTTTAGTTCAGTATTTGGTCAAATGTTGTTTGACTTAAAGGATGTTTGTAAACTCGGCACGGCATGTATTAGATAATTTTGTTTCCTAGTAATTTGTCAAATTGCTATTACTCAAACAGTTACGAGCTCATTTTAGTGTTGTTTATGGTGTTTTATGCATTTACATCTTGCGTATTTGGAAACATTATTTTTATGAGATTTGTTGAGTCTCTGTAAAGCTAAGTTGACCTATGATAATGAAATTTCAGTTATGAACTTTTGTCCTTTTCTAGTGTATAAATTTTGTAACAGTTTTGTATTTCAAAAAATTTCAAGGACATGTTTCATAAAGTACTGTTTTAAGAATTAAAAATTTTTACTTAATTTGTGATTTCATAGTTGAGTTGTTTTAAAACAGGTTTTTGCTATGCAATTATGAGAAATTTGGTTTAAAGGTTGGTTTTAAATTTTGGATTTATGACTGACAAATGATAGTCTAAACAATTTTCCAAACATTTCATGAAACAAGCCCCTCTGGCTTAGCGATGTAACATTATTGGAGAATCTGTCCCTAGGAAGTTCCCATGACTCGGGCAAAGTCGAGTGCAAAGCCCCGCGCTTCAACTAATGTGGTTCAGGAACCAGATGAACCTATTGATGAAATTGATGAAGAAATCATCACTATGCGACCTGTCAGGTATTCCTGAAGATGGTGTTCGTTACATTGTGCTTAGAAACCTTTTTTGGTGACCAGTAAGTTGGATGAATATAATGTAGTTCTTTGAGATGGATAGCAGCTGACAACTTATTACACACTTTCAGTGGACTTTCCATCGTCTTTATACAAGAAATTCATTTTCGTAATGTGTCACCATAGTTTTTGGTTTCTAAGCACACCTGTTATTGTTTCGTTTGTGTTTTGACATTGGTGTAACTAACTAAATTTGTATATTCATTGCATGCAATCAAAGACTCAAAAAACACATGCCACACCCATGTGAGTATCTCGTAGACAAAGGACATAGTCCTGGTCAGATTCCATCAAACTGGAGCCACTAGTACCCAGTGTTAATGTTGTCATGAGACAAAACTACAGTTTGGTGGAATTTCACCAGAATCATAGAATAGATGTAGTCGCATCACCCTGTACCAGTCCTGAGCTTCCCACTGCAAACCTTTACTAGTTCTCACACAGGCATTGCTGAATCGACTATTTTGTTACTCTAGAGTATTTGGTAGGTATAGATTAGCTGAGGATTACTTAGTATTTGTATTTTCTGTAGATAGTGCATAACAATTTAGTTTCAACACAAGAAGCGTGTTCTCAGAACTGTTTGCCAGTTCTCTGTCTTCCTTTTGTGTATGCATAAAATCTTGCACTTTATTTGCCACAGAGGTTTTGCAGTGATGTGGTTTGTGCACTTCATAATTATACAACTTAAGGGACTCAACAAATTGTCTCGAACATTTGCGAATGGTCTTTACAAAGTTAGATCCAGAATATTCTTTCTGTACTCCCTTAGAGAAATTTCAGTGTTTATCGCCCTGTGTTTCTGAAATTTGAAAAAAAAATCAGCAATTATTGGCAAAGTGGAGCTGTAATGTCCCCTCAAACATGTAGTATGTTCACTACTACTAGCCAAAATGGTACCCTCGTCATTAAAGTTAGTCCTGTTTGATTCTGAGCCTAGTACCTGAATGGGTTCTGCTAATTCTGACTGGCTCACTGTGTCTTTGCTTCATCAATAGGGATTATCATACTTTTATTGACGTAATATGATGCGAAAAAAATCTTTCCTGGACTTATGGAAGTTGAGAATTGAAAGCAACCTTTTGTTGACCTTTGGAGACTTTCTGCAACACCTTTTGGCTATTGTTCAAAGTTTCACTCCGCTTGCCTCAAGATCGTCACATCCCAGTAGATTTCGTAGATGCTTGAAAAAGTTGGCAGTGGTCAACAAAACTTTGACTTTCGATTATTGAGTAAGTTCAGGAAAGAATCCAAATTTTTTACGTCAAGCTTCAGCATTTCCCTGCTACATTCAAGTAAGGTTGTGGCTGCTATTACTGGCTTTATCTCCCCTGCGACGAAGCTGCTTTATCTCCCCTGCGACCAAGCTGCTATCTGTCTTGCTCATGCTGTATGCAATATCTTTATTTACTGCACAGAATGTAACAATCACTCGTTGGTGATTCTTGTGTAAGAACTCATGAAATCTTGATCTGAAAATCTTGAATTTCTTGGCAGAGTTTTACTGAACATTTTGTCTCTTTACAATTGTTAAGTGTTTGTTTTTGTTAAAATCTTTCATTTTTGATATAATAGTTTTCATTTTCGTGAAAATTTGGAATGTGTAATTTTCCTTTATTTTATTTTAAAAAACATTTTTCTACAACATAATCATTTTGTAATTGTTTTTATTGACTGTGTTTGTAAAATGTCATTTCTTTTCTTAGTGGCACTCAAAAGACGGAGGCTGCGGAAGATGATTATGGTGATTATGAAGATGACTTTGAGGTATGATACTCTTTTGAGAGATCAGTTCCATGTATTTGACTTTGATTATGAGTTGAATTGAATTAAACAACTTTCATTTCGATTCCGGCCAACTTTTCATGAGCATGTGACATTTTTTCGCACTGTTTCAATTGATCCTTTTTGTGTACAGAAAATAATCATGAGTTGTTTAGTAAAAACTTATTGATAGTATTGGTCAGCCATTATTACAGAATCTCTGCTTTCAGGCTTGTGTGCATCAAGTCTTGAAGAGACTAGTTGTAAAGCTGGGGCAATCTATTCTTGTTGGAGTTGGTTGACTGTATAAACTGAGCCTTTGTGTTCTAAAAGGGTATTATCAGATTTTACTTGGGCGTTGCTTGAGCCTGTTAATTGAATTCAGTGAACACAGGATGGTTCTTTAAGAGGGAACAAAAAGTCTATGTTAATTAATCTTCTCAATATCGTGTCAACTGTTGTTTCCTTGCACTTTGCATGAAGGTGTTCACTTCATAGGAATGTATGCCCAATTTCTTCTGTGAAAAGTATACTGAACATTCTCAATAAATGTTGATTATTTTAGGATTACGATGACGACTTTGAAGATGAAGATAACAATGATGAAGATGATGAGCCTAAGGCTGTAAGTTTATGACTTATGAAATAGCCCTTCGGCCTTTTTAAACCATAAATTCACAACAATGACACTCATGGTCAATAAATACATACGAGATAACAAAATAATTATGCAATTATACGTCTCGCAACAAACGGTTTCTTATTTTCATTGTCAAAAAATATACTTTGCCTCCTGATTTAAGATTAGGGTTTCATTTGGTCTCAGAACATTGTACATCTGTTCAGGACAACAATCTTCCTTAAAGATTCTTGTACTTATGAAATATGAATCATAATTTTTAGTCGTGGCTGTTGTTGTATTACTCATTAATTTTGAAGCATAATTGCTTAGACATGACTGTAAATGTATGACTTATGAGATGCGAGTAATTTCATCTGAACACTTTTGGCCTGTACTGTACGTATTTCTTTTTCATGAATTGTAGTGAATACTGTAAGGTGTACTTTTGGAACATTTTCATCCTAGTAGCAGATTTCTTTGAAAAGGAGTTTACATCATGTTTTACAGTCTCGCGACGAATTGGACGATTTGTTCCGAGCCATGAATGAAGAGAACGATCGTCTCCTGGCGTCTTCTCGCAAAAGCAACTGGTCAGATTCGGTGAGTGGATCTGTGCCACGGTAGATAGACATTAACTTAAAGATATAGTTCTATCTGTAATAACTACTCGGTGGAGGCCGAAGGCTATATCCAGTCAGAAAAGCTACCGTGCAGATGAGCTGCAGCACAATTGTTGATTTTCTTCAAAATAATATACAGATTTTACCTTCTACACTCAACGATTCCCTGTCCTTTATTTTCACCAGTTTAGAACACGAAAAGAGTATTGTCTTTGAACAGATATCAATGAAATAGGAAAATTTTGTAAATTATAGCAATTTTTGCATTTCTTACTGGCAGTTCAGAAAACATGAACTTTTATGCTGTTCAACTGTGGCGGCCATTTTGTTGTTGCGCCAGAAATTCAAAAATAATTTAAAATTTTTCATAATTAATTCTGGGTTGTTTTGACATTTCATAGCATTCCACACTCAGCTATTCAGTTATTCAGCTATCCGTGGGGTAATAAAACAATTATCTTGTCAGCCAGAACCCTTTGTTAAACTGTGTTTACTTACATCGACCAACTGGGGCAGCTGTATGGTTTAGGGAAGGGTTCACAGAAACTACATTCACTGACCTTTCATGTCAATTTCAAAAGGCCTATTTTGTATGAACGAGACCCATGATTTACAACGGGTCTGCAAAGTTCTAAGCCACTATGCCACTAGTTTCCTCCTCCAATCCTAAAATGATGGCTTTGCGTTTGTTACTGGCAGTTCATAGAACTTGAAGTTTTGTGCTGTTCATCTGTGGTATCCATTTTGTTGTTGCACCGCCAAAAATTCAAATATAATTTGAAAATTTTGATATTCGATCCTGGCTTGTTTTGACAACATTTCGTTACATGTTGAAACAGCGTTGCTAGGAAATAAAGTTTAGCTAGTTTTAAGATTAGTTTGTGGTCATTCAAATTCCTTTTTGTGAAGTTTTCAAGCGAAAATAAAACGTCAAGATTATCTTAAAATCGGCATCCATGTTGCCTTTTGGCCTTTAATGGCATCCAAACCATGAATTGTGCAGACGATTTACTCATATTAGGGCAGTTCTTTGTCAACTTATTCCATAGGTTATTTCAGAAAATGAGCTCTCAGTTCACTGAGATTGCGATAGCTTTTGATACTCACATTATCAAACCTTGACATTTCCCTACGTTTAACTGCAGACTGAAGTGTCCGAGGAGCATTCGAAGCCGACGCGTCCAGTTACTGGTCACCATCGAACATTCATCAACTTCGTGTCGGCCAAGCAGAGACAGGTGACTCAGAAGGCTGCCAATAAAACACGGAGGCGGGGCCAGGAGCTTCTGCAGCTGATTGAACTCGACACAGTCCAGTTTAGCATGTTTGACATGCCGCCAGTCAATGAGTATGAACTGTACATGCGCAGTTTTGGGCGGTCTGATACCAAGCAGGTAATGGCACATAAGCGATCTTGTTTCTAATAGTTTTTGCTAGAAGTCTGTGTACATTTTTTCCTTTTAAACTGTGCGAAGCGACATCTGGTGTTCACGTATGAAGACAGTCTATTAACAACTATATTGTTTATCAGGAACAAAATGACAATTTACAGATTAGAACCTAATAGTATTGAGTAATCTCCTGACCAATAATTATTTCTCTGTTGTTTCAAAGCCCATAAATTAATTGTAATCTGAGCAAGGTCCATTCGTAAGACCAATTTTACTGCAAGAAGTGATTTAATACAAACTGAGGGTAATATTTGGAACACAAACATTGCTGAGAGGAGGATTGAGGCTTTAAGTTCAGGAAAGGAAAATTATCATAGTCTCAATGTGTAATTTCATGTATGTCTGTAAAATATGCCATTTGACAGTAATTATTTTAAATTGGCCTCTCTCTCAGTTTACTTTGTTGGTGTGACTGGAACCTCCATCTTCACGTCGAGTGGAGGACAAATATCACCAATAGTCTTGGAAACAGTTCCTTGTCTGGTGTTTTTTTGGCTATACCAGTCGAGCATTCATTTTGTGACTCTCTACATTCCTTCTCGCAGTGTTATGTACAGACGAACGAGGACAACCTGGATCGAGAAATACAGACAGAGGAAGTCGACTCTAAACAGAGGTGGACTCAACACCCACCAGAGGATTTTGCTGGATGTGGAGGTAACTCACCTGTTCTGTAGGCATGTCGGGCTGATTTGGGAGATAATGATAAACATTTTGTCAACTCTGTCATTTGTCCCCTTAGACTGGGAAATCAAATTCGCGCATGCTGGGCTCAAATGTTGAAACCAAAACAAGTGAACTCATGAATATTATAATTATTAGATTTTAATTTTTCGGTGATAAAATGAAATTGCTTAACTATGGTGCAGTTTTCTGAACACTTCAGGGAAATTTTAAATTTACCTTGCTTGAGTTTGAACACGTCAGATTATCAACCAACTGTAGCTTTATTTTTATTTGCAAAATACTGGCAACTACAGATTAAAGTGCCTGTTATCTATTTTTGAGGAGAAAGACAACAAATTTTGAATTGGGCTACTCCGAGGTGAGATGTGATTTCCTGACTTCAGTAAAACTGATTACCCTTTTTAGTGCTATGAATGGCTATTGTAGGTGATGACATTTATGCCCAAAAATCACCTTTAGCAGGTTAGGGAATTGAGTTCATTTGCTTTACCATAAGGTAGGGTTACTGCTATACGATCACGGGTGTTTTGTACCGTCAAGACTCTGTCAATCTCTCCTCAGGTGATGACGATGGCGACGATGATGAGATCAAAGCAAAGGAGATGGACTCAGTCAGGTTCAGCAAATTCCTACAGAGGGCATCACAGGTATGTTACGCCAGTCACACCCTCATCTGACGGTAAGGCCATGTACATTGCCTTTGAAAATTAGGATTTTCACTGGTTTAGTGAGGGATGGAATCTTCCGTTGGCTTTTTTGAAACTTAAGGCCTATATCATTAAAGGATGTCAGTCCCGCTATAGTATAGGCATTCATGGGCACGTTTTTGCAAACCCTTATGTTGCATATTTTAGAAGAGCAAAAATGTTACTGGCGTAAAGTTGATAGTTCTTTGTATTTAGACTTAATGACTGCATTTACGAGCCACATTTTAATGAACTGTGTGCGAATTAAAATGAGAAATTACGGCCGTCTCAGTTGAGACTGGGACTTGCAGCCTTTGATAAATGGGATCCTGTTGTATATTTTTTTTTCCAAAAATCCTTATTTTCAGCCAAGAAAATTATTCGCAATGTTGATGTGTGTGTTGTGTTTCTTAAACTACCCTAAGCATGTTAATCTTTCATCTAGAAATTTGATATTTGTTATTATCTGTGATTGTGCGATAGTTGTAAAAAAGTTGTTGATACTTGATTATGCTATAAACGCTGGATAGGCATTTAAAATTAAATTTATATTAATTTGTTAGAATCACATTATTTTCCTTTTTACAGCCTTATCCAAAATAATTACGGCGTACAGCATTCATTAAAGGGCTGCATAATTTTACAAAATTCAATAACATTGCAGTTCCCTGTTATATAATTTCAATTCACCAAAACAACAATGTAATCAGTGGTATAGTTGATCTGTTCCTCTTGCCACAGACTATACTCCTGCTGTTGGAAGAGGAGAACACAGAGAGAAGCCAGGGAGAAGTGAGGGAGACCCAGTCCACCTCAGGCTTCAGTCAGGGGTTCCTGCCCCTTGAGACACCTCCTATCCTGCAAGGTAATTCACCAGAGTCATCAAGCATGAATGAACCTTGCTGACAACATTAATTATATACAACCTTGCTCTAGCTTAGCCAATAGTATTCAAGGGTTTTGGACTTACTTTATTCAAGGTTTCACACTAATGAGGTCTCGTGATGTGGCCAATAGGTGGTGTGCAGACCAGACTTAAAATGTTTGTGAAACTTGGACAATGTTGGTAACATGTTGTTGGAATGATGAAAAGAATTGGTGATCAATTGAGTTGTACGTTCGCTACTTGTTTAAGGTCGGTCGGTCGTCTACAGTTGCTTCTCACCAGTCCAGACGAATCTTCTGTTGACTGTTCACAGTCGGCCAATCACAGAGCAGAATTCCAGTGTGGACAGACGTGGATTTATTTGTCTGTGGAATTTAAACGAGCCGTCAACACCAACCAAGTAAGCATTGATGCTTACATCTCTACAGAAAATTGAGTTGCCGGCCAAACATTTTGAGCCTAAGTAGTGTATACTAACACATTGTTGTGATATTTTGATTGTGATTCATTGTTATCTAACTTCTGAATTACTAGTTTTGTATTGAAATAGAAAGTAGAGGTTAGTGTTGTCACAGACAGATCTAGGATGTTGGAGGGGGGACCAAGTGCAATTTCCGCTTGACAAAATCTTCGCGGGACCTGTAAAAATGACCTGCAGGCTTTGTTTTTGGCTTGGTCACGTCTGGTAGGAGCAGCAGGTGCCTTTTTATTGCTAGTGTTGTACGTTACATCTTGCTTGCAGGTACCTCGTGTGTGAATCTCAGCCAACCTGTTGCTGCTTCAGTCCGTCAAAAGCCACTCTTGTGTTTGCTGGCATGGTGAGTGTTGTAAACATTTTTTGCTGTTAAATCAACCGTTTCCAAAACAGGTGGTGTATGTAACACAATTATGAATAGGTTAAATAGTTCTATTTCATTGATTATGCCTGTTTTAATATTAATCACGCACATAACCTTTAAGAGGAAATCTTGTGTAAAATTATTACCAATGATATAAACCATGTTCATTTGGCTTCTTATCCTGAGATAGTGGTGGACAAAACCAAGCAATGGAATAAGGGGTGTAAGGTTGTGATGCAGGTCCGTGCGCTACCATATAATTATGTATGGAGACGTGAGGTACATTTTGCTTTCCTCTAACAGGTGGACGGTTCCCTGGTGGTGTGGGACCTGCGAGAGTCGACTTCACTGCACCACACCCTCAGGATGCACGGCGGGGAGTGGTCACTACGTAACCCCACTTACAGCACTGCAGGGGTCCTCGGTGATGAGAACCACCACTCCGCCGTCACCACAGTGCTGCCCATCGTGTCAACATCGGATAGTGCAATGAGTTCGCTGCTATCGAATGAAGGTATTCAGTCGCATGGTATACAGTCGCATGGTATGCAGTCGCATGGTATGCAGTCCCATGGTATGCAGTCACATGGTATGCAGTCACATGGTGTGGAGTTGATTTTGTCAGTACTGATCTGCACCGTATGTGAGACGTTAATCAAGGAGAAGTTATTTCCTCATCAGTGGTACTTGTATTCTGTCCTCAACCTTGATATTCCCCACAACAACATTCAGGCTTGTTCTTGGTTTGTTTTATAACTTGGAATAGGGTCATTCCACCAACTCATCAACAGGATCAGCGGAGGACATAACTCCCTGACTATATTGTCCAGTAGTCAATCTCAGATTTCCCTCTACCCTGATCCTATGCAATCCCTGTTGTAATTTCGAGCAAAAAGTGTGACAAACACCTAATGTATGCAAGAACACTAGTCTCATAGCTGAAATTTTACCATCCAAATTCTACCCATAAGGTTGTGCACCACTCATGAACACCACCGTGGCTCACTGTGCTTATTGTGACCTGACTCAACGAGACTTTTCTCCTTTTTAGATGTTGGATCCGGTCTTTCATTCCAGTTGGCATCTCTCGAAGAGAATTCCATTGTTCACTTATGGGTATGTCCTGCTGTGTAAAGTGAACTTGAAATTTACCAGATTTTGCTTGTGCGCCTTTTACTGGTGTTAACTGGAATGTGGATATAATCTACAAAAGATAAAGTATTTTTTAAGTATTAAATTCTCAAAATATTTTTCTATTGAAGCCATAATCATGTGTATTCGTATTAACTGAAACTTAATTGTTTTAAATCTTTGCTAATAAATTCAACTGTGCTAACCATGTCATTTTTTGCAACAAATTCTTAAATAACGTTGACACTTTAGGTGGTTGCGGAGATCTCCAATCCTGACACAGCGGGTTCTGAGTCGGATCTGGGTCTCTCCCCGGGAGGTCGCATCAAGCTATTGAAAAGCTCGTCCATAACACTGGCAAACCCTATCAGTCGTGACAGTCGTGTGAAAGCCCCATTGAGAGCCTCACAGATGAAGCTATTGCCGTCCAATCCAAACCACTACTATGTGGGAACTGACTCAGTAAGCACTTGTCTGTCACCATGTTTTTTCCATCAATAGCTTTTCTTCCACTTGGTGTGCAGATTGCAGTAAATTTGACAGAATTAGCAACAGTGAACTTGAGTAACGGGGGGTCTTCGCGCATAATCACCAAACTTTACTCTATCCCTTTTATTACTCAAAACTTAGGAAATACTCAGACTGAGTAATTTCTCATGTTTTGGAGACCACATATTCAACCAAAAGTACACACAGTTTTGATTAATTCTCAGTTTTCCAGACTGTACTCAGACCGCCACTAAATCTTGAGTAAATTGTCAAGTAACTTTGGGAAAAAATTCCAAGACTACTGTCTAGCATTCTTGAAAAAGAACTCAGATATACAGTGCAGTTTCTTTGAAGCCTCAAGTTCACAATTTGATACCTTGATACACTTTGATACAGTGCGAGTAAATTTACTAAAATTTCAGTTGGTATGAATAAATAAAATTTGATTTACAAAGTACGTAGAGTGCACTTTTTATTCGAACATTTCACACTCGGATAACAATGATCTTTTTCTTGTCTCCTTTACTGGGCTGTAGAAGGTGCTAGGTTTCAAAATGGGCTTAAAATCTATTAATTTTTCACATGTTTTATCACACCATGGACTTCTACATCAACTCGATAGTTCTCAAATCTAAGTACATCTTGAAATTTTGGTGGTTCCCATTTCTTGAGTATTGGTCTAGTGAGTACAAGTTGAAGGAAGTCTCGGGGGGGGGGGGTTAATGGTCTTGGTATACCTTGGTGGAAGTGTGGTGTCTTCTACATAGTTCAAAGTAAGGTCTGACTTCACACCACGAAGATCATTTGCTAGATTTCGTCTACATTCTCTCTAGGGTATGGTTCTCCATGGATCTCGACATGGTGGTAAAGTTGTGCCAAAAGTCTACAAACAAGAAATAGGTACTTTGATCTTCTCTGTCATGTTTGTGTAACTTTTCTTCATGTGTGAGACTGTAAGTAAAGTTGTATCAAATGACAAAAATTACCAGAGTGACTAATCAACATATTACCAAGCAGGGTTGTGTTCTGTCGCAAACTGGACGTCCATAGATTGTTTATTGAGGCAGTGCTATTAAAACTTGTGTAATTGTGTAAAATGCTGCAGTGTCACTGCAAACTATGAAATAATTATATATTTAAATTCCCATGTAAAGTTTGTAACCTGATAATTCAGTTGACCTTCGACCTCTGTTCCAGACTCCCCCGTGAATGTCACGTCCATCGACTTCTCACCGTTCAATGTCACTAGCTTCCTGGCAGGTTTAGAGGACGGCAGTGTCGCCATCTACAGTCTCACTAACGGTATGAGTCTCGCTCTGACAACATTCATGTTTGGACAGGAAACAAATAAACAAATGTACTGAATGTCGTACGTTTTACAGTTGTGATTTAGTTGATCTCAGGAACCATTCTTTGGACATTTTGAAGAGAAAGACTTAATCTGTGGAGAGCGGCTTGTAGGACAGACACAAAGGAAAAATTCTAGCTTTTTATCGGTTTTTCTAAACGTAGTAAATATTATGTTATTTGAACTAGAAAATAAAATAAAAAGATGAAACTATCATCATCATGATAAAATAAAGGAAATTCTTATTGCCGACTGCGTCTCTGCATGTTGCCGCTTAATGTGCATCTGTGTCCCGCATGCCATTGAGAAAAGACTGGTGTATGAGATATCTGGATTTATGGTTACGCCAGGAATTCAACTACATTATTTTATTTTCCTTATGTTGTTCGAGAAAATGAGCCATGGTATACATTTCTGTAGAACTGCCTGCTGTTGTGTGGCCGAGCTCAACCAACGGTCGTGCAGTAGTCTCGATCCAGTGGTCAAGAAGTCGTCCGTGTGTCTTCTATGTACTGGATGATGACTCCAAGCTTCACATCTGGGACCTCAGTCAGAGCGACGTCAGGCCGGTGAAAGTGGAGCAGTTCTCATCTGGAAGGTTGTTAAATGATGTGTTGTTATGTTGTAGATATACATTGGTTTGCTATTCAGCACTATTTATTATAAAATATTATTTAGGTGTAAAAATTAATTCAGCGATATCAGTATGATATATAGAGGCTTTGGTAATCTGCAATGGTCATGATTTTTTCATGTGACGTAGCTTCAGAATGCAAATTGTATTTTACAGTGCAATCATGATACTTAGTGAAATGTAATTTCTTTTTTATTGTAACAAAAATCAGATAAGAGACTTTATGCTGAAAATTCAACACTTCATTCCTTTATGCTGTCATTGGTTATTTCTTCTCGTTATTGTGGCCAGTAATGAGAATTGTTATAAGGTGCAGCTTTAAAACATAGCGTCTTGTGTCTCCATTTTCTTTTTTGGTGCTTCAACCATTTTTTTTTCCAACCCAAATTGTGAATTAGATCTTAGTACTCGTGTTTTTACTGACGTGTAATGCATAACTGTGTGTACACATTTTCCTCCAAACCCAATTCACACCTGTTGCAGATTGAAGTCTTTCTCCTTGTCTAATGACCACAGCGCCACCGGACTTGGACTGCCAGGCAGACAACCACAGATGGTAAGGTCATGATGAAATGATGAACATCGTCTCCGCTTGCCTTATGCAGAGAGAGTTCAGCCAATCCAAGAAAGATGTGATATTAAAAATCAGTGAAATGCCACCTACATAACTTTTATAGTAAATAGGCAACAGAGTAAGACAATTTCTAAATGCAATATCTTCAAGGTGGCATATCCAGATATTGGCTAAAACTGGCCCTAAAGGACTACCCATGGCATCCCCATCCTTTTAGTCAAAGTACTCATCATTAACCATGTGATTTTCTTTAATAGCGACGGTCAAAAATTTCTTTAGCTGAGTTCTATTCATGTTTTGCACCAAGTCCGTGTTACAAAGCGGTCTGTCCAGACAGCAGCTAATTGTATCATCGACTGGAACATTGCTGACCTGGCTAGCTATGATGAAACTGACCATGTATAGGGCACTATGAAATGCTTTAATGTCCCTGATTAATTGAAATATGTCCTTGAGCATGAAACCAGAGTCAGGAAGTCGAATAGTTTTTGTGTACGTGTTATTGCATCTGTTTACTGATGATGATGTTGAGGAATATCGAAACATCGTAATATGAAGCCTGTAATACCTGCCACAGACAGGATCATTGGGGATATGCTGGTGCATTAATCTCCTCCCCAGACCATCCCTGGGACAGCAGAAGGCGCAGAACTCCAGGGCTCATGTTGCCTGTCAGCATCTGATCGAATAACACTCGTAACATGAAGCACAGTGAATTGTTTTTGTTATTTAACTTTCTATTCATCATCTGGCCAAGAACTAAGTAAACGTTATCAGCTCTATCAAAAGTATCGATAACATAATTTTATATGAATGATATAAATGTTCAGGTAAGGTGACATCTCAAAAACACTGTGTCTTAGTTTTCTAAAGTATTTCATTTTCATTTATGAAACTTCTTTTTCATGAAAATCATAAAAGTCCTATTTTTTGTATCCCCTCAACCACGAATGGAACATTTTAAAAACAATTTCTAATAGAATTTTGGACCACAGCACATAGCGCATAGTATCTGAAAGTTTCTTTTGACTGCAATCGACCATTTCTGGGATTCAATTTTTTTTTTAAGTTTTGATGTTTGCCCCCCTCCTGCCCAGGAAATTTATCTGTGTTTTCCTCTAAAAATCAAGCGTTTTCCTTGATTCCTGAAGTATTATCCAAGAAAAAAAGGCAAAAAAAAAACACGGAGAAAGTGTCACACAGGAAAACTGCAAGTACCACAGACTTGAACTCATGACCTGGCGGATAGAGCGCGCGCTTTACCACTTCACCACAACGAATTAACTCCTAGTACTAAGAGACCTACTTGTTTATATTCCACTGCATTTGCGCGCGAAAACTCCTTTTTTTGTGATGCTTATTACATGTTTTATATTTTGTGATATTAGTTCGTAACAAATTTGTTGTATTTAAAATAGTCTTCAATTTCCCAAAAGACCAAATCCGTTTTTTGTGTTGGCAATAATGACGCGATTGCTTTGAAAATCGTCTTAAGTTAAGGTTTGACAAAGAGAGAATTATGAGTTTCTGAGTGATTCACTAAGGCTTCGATTAAAATTGACATCTTACCAGCAGCTTCTGTTTTTTCATCATCACTTGCATTCCATTCATTTTCTTTAAAAAATGAAGTAATTTTCTTCATTCCACAGTGGAGCAGACAACGGAAACGGAGTCGTTGTGCCCAGCGCCACTGCCGGTTGCCTGGGATATCACGGGAGAGCCTATACTTAGCCATAGTTTCGTAGAATTGCGCCATGTTCCCAATTTGACACTTGAAATTGGATCTGAGCCCTCCCCCCAAACACTAGAACTGCACACATTTAATCTTGTTTCAGCCGTATAATTTTAATTACCGGGGTTAATTAATACACTCAACATTTCCTGACGCTCTTGCTGTTTTAATTTTTTTTGTGGCAGCCAAGGGGCAGCCATGCCTATGACATTTAATCAATTGTGTGCAAATTGAAGATGACGTTGCGACCATCTTAGCCGATCTGATGCCAAGCTGATGGCCTTTTATAGAAAGGGTCTCTCCATCTGTGCTGAATGTACAAAAGCGCATTTGTTCATTTTAGGTGCTTTGCTTTGATGATGGTAAAACTGAACTTCACAACATCAGTGAGACCCTGAGACGTATGCAAGCAAGTGAAGTGGAACAACTAAAGACGTTCCTAGAGAACGTCATTTAGTCACCCGTAGTGCATCACCTTGTACAAGAGAAATGCAGACAGTGTGAGCTGCATACAAGGGATTGGTGAAGATGATTTGAGTTACGGCAACTCAGAATTTTGCGTTGCACAGTTAGAGTTGCCGAGAAAAAGTGTGGCAGTGTAACTGTTATCCTCAAGATTCCATTATTTCAGTGCATGATTTCAGGTTTTCTTGCTTTGGGTCGGAGTTGTTTAGATCTTGAAGAAAAAATACGATAATTTTACACTTATTTAGCGCAAAAATAATTGACAAAATTGCTGTTTTCCTATTTTTCAAAGCCTCATTACCTTTCTGCAAGTAATTGGGACTTTATACAAAATGTTTTATAACATCGGCACGCTACGAACCAAGTGAACAATACCCTAAAATTTCTTTATATTTTTGTTGAAAAATTTAGAGAAAATGTAATTTCACATGTCAGCCATATTGTGTGCTAAACTGGTTACGAATTACTTTACGCATATGAAAGTTGCAACTTCCTGAATGATTATTTTAAAAACTTAACACAGCCCTTGAATTTTTGATAAAATAAATACTTATTTTGGCTAATATTCAAGTGTATTTTCCCATCAGCTATTAGACTTTAAAGATAAAAAACCTGATCAAATCTAACCTGTGTTGGTCATTCCAAGGAAGCTCTGTGCTAAGGCTGTATAAAGTACCTACATTGAGGCTAGGTTTGGTGGTGTACATGGCAAGAAATGTACGATGATACTTGGCTTACCTCAAAATCCAACTGTTGCCTGGTGGTTTGGTTATTGGCCCAATTATGTTTCACGTCCAGCAGAATTGATGAGGAACGTATTATTGCAACACTAAACAACCATTTAAGGTTGTAAAAGTCACATTTCTTGTCCATTTTTCAAAATTCAAAAACCTAATCACATTTGTTTTTCACAAACTTCCAAAACGAAAATTTAACTATACTATTGTCGCCACCAATGTGTTTATGATGGTCTCATTATCTAGAGACCGATTACATCAGCTCCTGAGCCGATTGAATTATTCTTAACATTATTGTGTCTTTGATCTAAACCGGCAGATTCTGAGGTACGCAACCCGGTCGAGTTGCCCAATCTCGGCTGCTGAGTGCGTCATTGTAGGATAGTTCTAGTGCAACTTACACTGGCCTTTCGTGCATTGATCTAGGGCATTTATTTTTGGTTATTTATTTAGCAGGCAAATAACCATAATTTTTAATAGCCATAGTGCTTCAATTCTACGGGAACAAGTTACATTGTGTGTTTGGGCGAAGTTATTTGTCAAACTTATCTGAAATTAATTTAAATCTTGTCCTATTTTTTATAAAAAGTGCATTATTTCCGGGCCATGAATGTCGAAGAAAAAAGCCAGGAAGCGAAGTTGTAAATATTTGTATTTACGTTTTGATTCGATGGTAGTATATCTATGCTCACACTGGGTGTAACACTTGGACTGCAGACATTTCTTTCTCAACATAAATTTTCTGCGGCTTGTTTTATTAAAAGTTGCGAGTTCATTTGTAGCTAAAAAGGTCCTAGCTACATTACTTCAAAACCTACACTGCATTTTCTGAAGAGAAAAAAATTCAACGGACGTTAAGTTGATAACTTTTCATATTTAGATGTATCAACTGCATTTACAAGCCATGCAAATGAACTGTGAGCAAATTAAAGGCAGTGTTATAACCGCCTTGCCTAAGACCAAAGTTACGACCCTTGATAAAATGGCTTGGGGTTTGTGTTTCTGGTATTTCATTATCAACTGGTTGATGCGTGTGCCTGTGAGCTTATGCAATTAATTTTGTGATGGCAAACACGCCCTTTCTTTCCCAAAGGTGCAATAAATAGGGAGGTCACAGGCATGTCACAGCTATGGTGTTGTTGTTAAACCACAGCTTATTATTTAAAATGACTTATTCTTACTAAAATGGCATAGACAAGAAATTGAATTTGGGACCTCAAAAGTGGGGCCATCCATATTAATATAGTTGGTTTCACTTGAGAAATATTCGCCGGAAAGTGGCCGGAGAGTGGGGCCATCCATATTGATATAGAAGAGTCCCACTTTTGAGGCCCGAAATTCAATTTCTTGCCTATATCATTTTAATAAGAATAAGTCAGTTTAAATAATAAGCTGTTAGTCTGTAGCCTACTGGACTGATTGTCAAGGTCTTTTCAACACATGCATTAGAAACTTTCAATACTTGGTGCATTCCATGGTACCTTGTGCATTGTCAATAGATATGTACAAGTACCTCAAGAGCCAATCCATGGCATTATCAGAATGCTGATTTATGTTCTTTTGTGTCAGTGCAGAGCAATTATGTCATATCAACAATGAATCCAGTAGATATCCTTTGAAATGTGATAAATAATTTAATTCACCTGTGTATTGGTGTGTGATGCTGGACAAAATACTGCTAGTTGGAAATAACCAGATTTATGTCAGGTAAATCTTGAACTGGTGTGGTTTGTGATGTGGCCAATAGGTGGCGTGCAGACCAGACTTAAAAATGTTTGCTAAATAAACCAGATTGTTATGTGCATTCAAAAACCTCTGCTCTCTTCTGGAGTTGAGATTAGGGAGATTTTTGTAATATTCCTGCAGAAATGAAGTGGTCCAGTCATAAAATTAACATCAACACCTGTCCTGGTTTGCTAACCTGGCTCAAAAGTTGAAAAGAATTTGACACCCTTTTGTTGAAAAAGGAACTCATTGGTTCTGTCAGCACAGAGCCTGCTTTCATTTCACTATATTTGTTGGGAATCCAAACAAACCTGTGAAAACTGTGTTTGTCCCTTCTAAAGTAATCCCATGGGTGCATTTTTGTGAGTGTTTCCAAATGTTAAGGGAGGTATTTATGGACATGCCTTGTCTTCAGAATTTAACAATATATCTATCAAGTAGAGCTGCATAACATTGGTATTGCATCCTCTGTTGGGAACTTTTCCCATGACTGTTTTTGACTGGATGCGTTTTGGTAAATACAGGGTGTCCAAAATACATCCACACTTTAGCACAACGCCGGGATGTCATTGGTTCTGTACATGGGGCCCACTGTATGGTTAAAGCTTGATGTGAAAATAGAGGCCGTGAGCCGTCACGTGCAGGGGTGGGGGGCAAACAGCTCCGTTTTAGAGAATGAAAATGTTACCTAAATGGAAACTTAAAAATGTCAAGGAAGTGCAAAGTTAGACAGTTAATGTTCTTTCCATGAGGTCAACACAACAAGCCATTTATTTAGTAGTTTCATGACTTAATATCATCTTTTTTGTGAATTTAAACCGGTAATCAAGGCACTTGTTGTCATTTGAAGTGTGGGCATGTTTTTGGGGACACCCTGTATGATTATTTGAGTATCTTTGCCTTTGTGGAAGACCAGGTATGCAGAAATTGTTACAGGTTTGGTCCATGTAAATAGCTTACATGCTTTGGGACTAAGTATATGCACTTCACCACCTACTGTATGGTTCAGTTGCTGTGATAAATAAAATATATTATATTTTCATTTTTTGTATTGTTTTCGTATCCACCAAGTTGTAATTTGAACGGAAGAAATTCATGCAATTGAAACGTTGTGTGGTTTGGTTTCCTTCTGAATAAAGCGGGCGCCACGATCTTACTGAATTTCAAGTTCCGTTCACAATGAAAACGTCGAGGTGAATTGCCCATGATGGAGTATTCCGATTCCTAAAAATGACATGTCACGAGGCACAGAATACTTCTCATGAAATCTTCCATGTTGAACTCGCCATATGTTTCTTTAACGGGTTAAGAAAACTTCGATGGTTTTCAGTGTTCAACGCGATTTCACTGCATTTTGTCAGCGCGTTTGTTTCCGTTTTCATGTAAACGATAATATCGTTTGCGCCCGGTGATAAGGCTAAAAGCGACCAACTGAGGTTCCAGTGTCCAATTTATTCTGTGCGTGAGTTACACATATACTTTTCGTTTATTATTTTATCGTTCTTTGTTTGCTTCGTGTTATTCTGTTTGTGCGTAGGTAAAATGGTGAGTAAACGTTTTCTGTTTATAGACCAGTTATTCTTTGACCACCGAATTCCACCGTTGGGGTAAGGTAGCTCATATAGTTGTAAGTTTGCTAGGTATTTTGTTAGAATATTATAAGGTATTCAACGCCGAGACAAAATTTCATTTTCAAACTGAGAGAACCAGCACGAAGAAAGACATGACTGACAGTTTTCCATTTAAATGCATTTTAAATAAAGTCCTTCGCTAGAATTTGTTTGCTACTGTTTCGATTATTTGACTGAATCTTGGCAACAAATCCGTTCCTTATCAATTTGTAGTGGATTATGAAATGTGTACTTATGTCACTTGTCCTATTAAAGGCTTTCAAGAGCTCTTGATGAATGACATTTTTTTCGTTAACTATCAAGACATCTTTTTTAAAATCTATTGGTTTATTTACTCCAGACCGTGTGTCGGTCGATTAAATTCCCCCGTCATCTTTAGGTATTACAGTTTTCTTATAAGAACGAGCACGAGTATTTGGTACATTTGGATTGCATCATTCCTGGCGATGCACGGCAGTGGGTGTTGAACCTAGGGTCTATCTGGGCCCCCTGCCCCCCCCCCCAAATCCGCCTATGATCACGCAAGAATTCTTAGGATATCGCCATGTATTATGAGCAAAGTACGTGACCACACTAGCTAAGTTCTTTCGGGAAATTCTTTCGTCAACAGTCAACTCGGTTCCAGTCATGCAAATACCTGCAAGCCCAGGGGCGGATCCAGGATTTTGAGTTGGGGGGGCAACCAGAATTTAGGTACATGCGCGCGCCCAGCCTAAAATGAATGGGTGTAGGGGGGTCTCAAATTTTTGGATTTGTGGACCTCATTACTAAAAAAGAACGAGGTTTGTTCAAGGCCTATGCATTGTGCATTCGCCCCCCCCCNAACTGCCAAATGGAATCTGGGAGAATTTTAGGGGGAGGGCCATGGCCCCCTTGCCCCCCCAAATCCGCCACTGAAGCCGGATGCTTTAATCAATTACACTGAAATTTCAAAACCTTGTTATGGTTTTCTTGATCTTTTAGATTTTGTTTGATTTTTTGGCAACAAAATCCCTGTTTCGAGAAAACTTTTTCATGCAAAATTGAAACTAAAGGTTTTTACCATGTATACACGTAATCCCATATGCCTGGTTACGAATGCCTTTTCATTATTTGTTGCCAACAGGTGGTTCGCGGAAAGTGTTGCAGCAGACACAGACGCACCCATTTTCTCAAGCACTGGCGCTAAAACAACTCAAATTACCCATAGTTCAGAAAGGAAACAAAAACATACTATTCAAACAAAAATACTGTACTTAGTTAAATTCACTTTACTTTAAAACTCCATCTTTTTAGGTAGTCTTCAGCAGTTTCAAGCTGATTAATCTTTTTACGTTAGTTTGAACTCGATTTCTACGTGTTTCATCACTGTTTATACAATTCAAGTGTGCGTAGGCCTACATATCTTTTTATTTACTTGAATAATTTTTACTTGTAGAGTTTAAGCTTAAACCGCAAATCATGAAAATGTTAGTGGCAGGATTACCTGGTCCCATGAAACTTAGGCACATGGTACTGTATGCAAAGAATTGAGTAAAAGAATTTGTTACAGCTTTGATAAAGACGCGACTAAAATACGCGCCGTATCCCAATGAAATCTCAACAGGCTGGTATCGTTAAGCCTCGCCGGGAACAGGGCACATATTAAACCATTAGAAAGTTTCATTGCAGTATGAAACAAGTCACATTTTGACAGATTTCTAGGGTTACTCAGATTTTTTAAAGTTCTCATACACGCTTTCAACCACGGTTTCAGCCACAGGTCCTCTATATCTGGTTTCATTGATTGCGAGCAACCGCAATGAGATGAACTATGATTTAGGCTTATCTCAGCAACCGCACCGTGTGTTATTTTTGTCCACCAGACGGCTCTAACATAGCAAGCACTGTCAAACGGATGTTAGACAAGTAACTTTCTGTTGGGCAATGTGAGACACTCGCAGCCTGTATCTCTTATCAAGATTACCAACAAGTTTCGCCAGGCGTGAGTTTTTTTACTTTTGTAGCTGTTTAACTTAACCATAACCTGTGGTCTGCACTGGCTAATGCATTCCTTCACCGGCGCAACTTTCGGTTCTGTTTTTTTGTTCACTTGCTAGACTTCATTCGTCGGACGGGGCTGTCGCTTTGTCCGTGACTGACACTGGCAGTGTCACCGACTCAGTGGTTGTAGTTGGTTCGCCAACCCTGCCCTATAGCAGCAAAGCGCAGCTAATCCTCATGCGTAGCTTGACAACCGATATTTATCGCCGGAAGCTGGGTGAAAGTCTACGGAATACCAGAAAGTTCAGACTCATTCAGACTGAGAGTGATATGCTATCTGTCAGTCTCAGTGTCAGTAATCCTTTTATGATCCTTATTGGATCCTTTACTCTTTCACTAAAGGTTAAATTCAGTCCTGCTACCAGAGTAATTTACTTCGCCACATGTTAAAAATCGTCTGTTCTCAGCCACTTTTTCTTACCTTGAGGTCACAACTTTTTTGGTCTGGTGACAGGTATAATTTAGTCCAGGACAAAAACACTGGGACTGGGAGATACATGTAATTTTGACAGTGTGTCGATCCAATTTGCTAATCACAGGCCTGTTTCTATAGATATTATTAACATTATACTTTGTTAAATTATCATTCAAAAATTAAATGTGTTTAGTAGCTTCATTACTGGACCATCACCTGTGTAGGCCTACTTGAGGCAAGTGATGTATTGTCTACGGTGGACGAAAAAGGCCTAGGCCTACCTCAAGTATGGTTGATATACCAACAAGATCCACACGTGCTTGAGGTGCTGAAAAATAACCGTTTACTACACAGTACATCTACCACCTGTTGTCATGGTTTTACTAAATTAAGATTTGAGCTCTTACTGGCTTTTTTGAATTTCAAAGCAATGCTTCTTTTGGATATACTGTATATCACTGAAGCTGTTGTTCACCTGTAGTGAAGTATTATGTCAGGATGTATGTTTTAAAATTTTAATTGTTTAATAACATAGTTCTGCTTCGATTGACCTAGAATGTCCATTCATTACTGACAATAATTTTCTTCCGAGATCATAGGCACTGGTGCATGCCATAGGCATGCAGGCGACGACCTTGTAATAGAACTACTGAACCGATTTTAAATTGAGTGATGAGGGCATATATCAAAACAGTTACCATGTGAATAGTAGATTGGATATAAGTACTCTGGCAAGACTGCAAATATCCCTGTTTCTTTTGTGTCCTAAATGTGGAAATAAGTTAAAGGTCACCTGACCAAAACGAAAACATGGTTGTCAATGGATGAATTTTAACATGTGGCCAGGTAAGTTGTATTGGTAATAGGATGGAATTTAACTTATTTACAAGAGTAACAAAAAGGATAACGTTTATTGACAGGTAAGTCTGAACCTGTTGAGCTTTCAGGTTTTCAGTGTATTTTCACTCCCAATTGGCAAGTTACGCAATGTATGAGGACCACCAAAGGGCAGGATTAGTGGACCAAATAACAAGTAAAAAGACTACTGACTCGATTTTTTGATTTGACAACAGTGTTTTCAGTGTTAGATTTGGTGACCTTAAGATTGTGTTTGGTGACCTGGAAAAATTCCAAGTCGCCACAGCGAGTATCAAAGTTAGAAAAATAATTCCCGTTGAAATTTGGTTCAAAGTTTGTGTGTCTGTGTGAATACCTTTGGTTTACAACTGTTCCGATTATTTCATGAAATCAGTGCATCGGCAGTCGGAATTGTTCTCCAAAAATCGGGCTACATCGGACCATGAAATACGCGCCTTCATTGTATTTGATCGTCTGCATTTTTTTCTTAGTCGAAAATATCGATGTCTGATTTGGCGACCTCTGACTGTGTTTGGCACTTTGGGATTTTCATCAAGTCGCCAAATGCGTGGTGACATCAAGCTTTTGGGTGGTGTATGTGGTTGGTAAGCGATGTCTTTAATCCAGGCATGCACTTAACCACAAAGCTACTCTCTAGCTGGCAATCTAAGTCCCACTTACACCATCTCAGGAAGACATCGCTATGTTTGATGACTGATGTTACTAACCTCCCAGACAAAACTCACAACTGTTGCTAAAACTAAAGCGGAGTCGTTAGGTGATCGACTGAAGTGTCTTAGTGATAGTCTCAAGTGGGCAGCCACTGCCAGCTTTTAATTATTTAATGATTTGGAATTGTTTAAAATGATGATGCCATGGTGGTGGTTGCTGATCCCTTATTTTGATAAGCATGTATTGCATAACCAGTTATCACTGATTATTGGTTCAAGCAGCTGGTCAAAACAAGGTGGCATGTACCGCAGACTGGGTAATTGTAATTCCATTTGAGTAGATTAATTGCTGTGATGTTTCCAGAATTTCTGAATTTTCCTGTGACTTAAGAATATGATCCCATTTGAGAAAATGTGGGGACCCCGTAATTAGAGGTGTTGTTTGGGAAGACCAGTCATTAAAGGACACTAAACCCTGTTTTGATAATTTCAATCAATCTTCGTTCCGTCTCCTGCGAATGCATCATTGGCTTCGAGCTTGGAAGTTAAAAATATTAAGTAAAAACACATCCTCCCTATCTTAAAAATTTAGATATCATGGTCCTTGGTCGGTGGCCTTTTCCAACATTTACCCCGTAATTAATAAAAACAACCACAGTTTTTTAAAAGTGGACCTGACTTGACATGTTTCGGTGTCATTTATTCAAACACCATCATCAGAAGAAAGAATACAGTGGCCACCTAGCTAGGCCCAGCAACAAGTAATGAAGCACACCCTGTAATTCACTAAAAACATAGCAGACTTTGTATGGAGATTTTAAAATTTATTCCAATCTTTTGAGGGTTGTCAAGGGTTACACAGCATTATTTTGTTTCAGAGAACTGAATAGGAATGTCATTTTTACTGCTATAGCCCAAAACATTTGTTATCCTTTTAGATAATAGAAAACTTTGTTTTTATGTTTCTTTCTCCATATGTTAGACACAATTGACAATAGTCGTGTATCAAATTTGATGACAATATTATTTTTAAGTGTCTATGGAACCCACTGCTGCAAAAGTTACTTAAGCGTAAAATTTTAGGTTTAGTGCATCAATGCCACAAAGGTGCAATCTCAATATAATACATTGATTTGTTAAATGATATACAGGGCAAACTCAGTCCCTGGCATTAAAAATGAAATACCTTTTAAAAACATGAATTGGCGAAAAAATCATTAACATTTTCATTTTGATTTTTGGCATTGGATTAAGGGAGCTTTAATGTTTGTTTAAGTCCTTCAGTTTTTGTCCTTGTTCCAAAATGCTGAAGCAAACACCTGGACTTTCCGAACAACTTGTTCCAGTTTGTACATGTATGCCCAGACGTTGTGTGAGTGGTTATTATCGTAGTCTACACGATACCTGTGTAAATTAAACTCTTCAGTTTTGCTATTGCCACTGGCCAGAGTATTAAAGAAACGCATCAGTGGTTCTTTACTTTCTATCCTTTTATGTTGTTCGCAAACGAGTACAAACTTTGCCTTTAGCATCTAGCTTTTTTGCGCTGTTCGCATAACATTCTGTCACTCAATAATACCTCACCCACAGTATCCTATAATGACTGGCTAGTGAAAACAGAGTTCATAGACTTGGTACTTATAAAACAGATAACAAAACTCCTGACCCCTTTGCTGTATCAAACGGTTTCAGTCAGCCTTTCAAATTTACTGCTAGGTTGTTCAATACATGTAGGTTGATAACTATGAGTTGCCCATTTTTAAAAGGTGATTAAATCGATTTTCAAGTTTTATGATAGGTCCAGGTTACAGTGTTCATAAATTAGTCAGTAGTATGCTGTATAGTTGGCATGTAACATACTTTCTCGTTTTTAAAGCGACTATATGCCAACATTCCATTACAAAACACAACTTTTAATTATGACCACCTATGAAATTGGTCTAAAATTGTTCCTTAGTCAAATAAGAGGTACTTTAATGGCTGACAGTTCTCGATAGTTTGTTTTTGCTTGAGGTCAGGCTCTATAAGGTGGCTTTGCAACGGTGTCTCATTTTATGTTCCTAGCATGATCTCGAGGAATAACAGTCAGTTCTTTGCAAACTTATAAATCGCTTCTAATCCCTGTTAGGTGCAAGTTGAGATCAATTTTAATTTTATAGCGGCAAGTGGTCTAAATCTAAAGTTTGCTTCTTTGTGTCACCAGATGGCAGTACACATTGAGTTGTACTGCCATCTGGTGAATTTTATAGCAGTATGTGGTCTAAATCAAATGTTTTCTTCTTTGTGTCACCAGATGGCAGTACACATTGAGTTGTACTGCCATCTGGTGAATTTTATAGCAGAATGTGGTCTAAATCAAAAGTTTGCTTCTTGGACGAAACACCGGTTTTTATCCACTTGAGTTTAGGACATAACAAAAATCAAAAGATTTTTCTATGTTATGTATACACCAAACTGTCTGTGTTGTTGATTTTCTGAACATATAGTGTACAGACCTTCATGTATTTTTATTTACTGTAAAAATTCAACTGTTTGGGACAGTGAAAAAAGATTTTACCAAGTTTGAGAAATAGCCAATATTAGTCGTCCCAAATTGAAGAATTACAGCGGATGTTACACACTACAGGGATTCATGAAAACTTTGGGACAACAGCTACTTTTAATGATTTTGCGAATTGCCAACTATACTTTCAGACTCTTGTTGATACAAAAGGCAGTCTTGATGTTTATAACTGATGAAAGCCAAAATCCCCCGTGTTCCAATCTTCGGAATCGAGAACTTCAATTTGTTCTAGTTCTTGAAAAAATCTCTTGATGTTTTTGGATCCAGCTGCTGTGAGTTGTATTGTTTTTGTTTTCTTGTGCTTGTTATGTGATTCTTAGAATACAAGTTCTTTAATTACAAATCCTAAATAACAAGACATATAAAATCTAAGTTCTAAGTGTGTGAGTAAACACAGGATGTTGTGCAAGTGATATGGCTGGTATGCTTGGAATGCTATAAACTTTTCCACCATGAATAAAAACCAAGCAAGTCTAAGGAGTTTGTGGGGAAAAACAGCAGATTACTGTTTAACCTACTTGTACTTCTTTAGAAAAGCATTTGTTTGGACTTCTGAAATAGTTGAACTCAAACTTTCACCAATTCATATTGCGTCACTCAGCACGAGACAAGGGAGACAACTATGTCACATAGTGCTAGACAGAGGAGACAACTATGCCAATTCACAGCAAAGCAAAAGACACTCGTGACAAGAATTGTTGCCGAAAAAATGTAATTCCTAAGATTTCACCAATTTTTTTAAAACAGGCACATCCGAAGTGGCATGTGGTAACAGTTTGGATACTCTGTTTGGCTGAAAAAAGGTAGACGTTAACGATATTGAGACGATACTGTATCTAGAGAACGGATTGCGATTTTTGGCTAAAAAAGCACCATTGGTTCTACAGTCTGGAGAATAGGTTGGTCATTGGTCTCTAGAGGCATTGCAGTATAAGATGATCACTTACTTAGAGACGTGGTAGATTGGTTGCAGACGTTTCGACGTGGTCCGCCAGGTCTTTATCAATGAAAGAGGGATTTCCCACCTTTTGCTGGTTGAATGTTTGAGTACACAGGAGGTAACATTCTTAACCAGAGAAATGCGGGAAATCCCTCATTCATTGATAAAGACCTGGCGGACCAGGTCGTAACATCTCCAACCAACCTACCACTTCTCTAAGTAAGTAATCATTTTATACTGCAATTGGTTCTACTGTCTTTTTTGAAAATCGAGTTGGTGGTGGGGTATTTTTTGGTAGCTCACTCTTTCAAAAAAAAGAAAATCCTGAGACAAGCTGAAGTGATGCTGGGTTGTTTTTCTCACCGCTCGGCAAATCATGGAATTTCAAAGCTTGTTTACTCTTGTTTATGCGCCTTTTGTGTGAAACACAAGACCTTGGCAGAAATTGGTGTTGGCAGACGGACGTTTTTTAATTGGGGAGCGCAGGTGACAGACAAACCTGAACCAAGTATGGTTCGTTGGCCTTAGGGGTACTGTGTGAGACTTAAAAGGAATGCTTTAAACATAAGTAATAACCCTCTTTCCAAGCTGTGTGAAAACTGTGGGTCTCCATTGTGACACACTGGATATGCCAGCGCATTTCTAGTTGGATTTACAATAGTTTAGCACTTTGGATGCCATACACGTTTGTAAAGCACAGCATTAACAACATCAGAGTGTTGAATTGAAAGTCCGTAATTTAATAAAATTCTAACTCTATTTTAGTCTACTCCAACATAAGTTTGCCTTGTCAACCATTAATTGTTTTATTGGCAGCTTTTGATGATTAATTCATGGGTAGTTGCTGCTGTCTGTAGTCTAATTAATATTTTACGTGAAAGTGAATTGTTTTCACCCTTGGGTGTTAGTGCGAGTTACAACACAATTGAATTTTCGTTCCATTTGATTTCCCCGAGTTGTCAACCGTCCTGTTTTTCAAACAACCCGTTAGTTTTGTGTATAGAGAGGAGCCCGCTGAATGTCATACCCTACGATTTCCACGTAAATTATGATAATGAGCGGGATATTCCATTGAGCAGGTTTCGACCTGGCAGTGATCAAAACAACTCTTACAATGTGATCATGCCTAGTGGAGAGTCTGGGAGTTAGACAGCTTAATAGAGGACAAGTCAGACAACTGGTCTTCCCCTTCCCTCCCCCCTCTGATAAGGCAAATAGATATAGATTGAAGATGAATTGAGTTAAACATTAGATAGAAAAACGAAGGCTTGTTGTAATAAGCGGGTGAAGGCTTGTGGTAATAAGCGGGTGAGAATATTAACTTTGCTGATTTGTAATTAAAATATCAGGAAATATGACTATAAATCATGACATTATGTGGGTTATTTTACATAGGTGTATTGGGATTATTACTGATTTTGACATTTCATGAGAATAACTTCTATTAACCACCTTGACATTAATGAGCTCTGCTAAATTTCGAAACACCTCACACTGGGTTCTTGCTAGTGAGATAAAATTAGAACAGTACTAATTTAATAGTTACTTTTGGTGTCCATCTCTCTGTTGTGAATATTACAATGATATAAAAATAACTAAATAAATATCTGTGAAGCCCAATCATCATGTCAAATTACAAGTATCTTGATTGGCTTCGTTTATTCGATAGATCCTCAGCATTGTAGCCCTGGTGCTAATTTTAGTTTTCTTTAGGGGAATCGATATATACCACCACTGCATTTGCCAATTTTTGGATGACTTGCATTGCATCCAGTTTCCAGAACTCAATTTTAATGTACCAGGAAAAATGTTGTTTCTGTAGTGGGTGGAAATGTTTGAAAATTGAATCATTTTCCATGTTCTGCGGTTGATTTTGTTTGTTCGGTGCTTCATAAATTAGAAGTCAAATCTCCAATAGACACTGGTCTGTAAAAGACTGTGGGGATGGGTTTGGTGAAATTGATAGATACCGAATCTTATACCTGGGAGTTGACCACTTTGCAAAGCTGATAGTTACTCCGTATCTTTGATAAACCCCCGAGGTGTCAAATAAACTCCATTCTCAAATGGAGGATGAGTCTGGAGGATGTCTGATGTTAATAAAGGCTCAAGCTGCTTTTATTAGAAGCTTTACTGTACCACCTAAAGCGGATAATTTTGATTAAGTTATCAGTAACTTCAAAGTGTTATAAATTAACATAGCAAATGAAAATATAACCGCAGCACGCCTCTGGGTGCAAATTGTAATTATGTAACATAAGGAGCAGGAAGTGACTTGCTCGATGTAAAAAATTCAAAATAGTTTTCTTTAACAAAATATAGGTCTTTTATGATGGCATTGTGTGTTAGTTCAAGTCTAATGCTGGCTAATTCTTTGCTGCTGTTGTCAATCGGTGGAGATTGATACTTGCCGTTTTTTTTTCTGCAAGTCTGCATTTGCATGAATTGATTTATAACAAGAGTTGAAGAATGAGAATTTAATATGCTGTTTCAGACTCTGGGGCCACTTCAGGTTGTCAAGTGGAACTATTTCCTGAACATAAATGAGCAACCTGTGAAGTGTTTCAGTTACTATTCTTGTAGCATGATGACTGGACAATGGTGGAAATGAGTAGCTGCCGTGGGTACTGTTGCCGTGGTTACTGTATATGTTACCAAATCGGCACACGGTAGACAGAAAAGGAAAATTTTGTACTGTAGCTATGGTGTAGTACAGCTTTATGAAATGATCAAAATTTGAAATAATTCCAAGTCTGCCGTATTGTACGCAAAGTTGTTGAGATTCTGTCACATATTGCATCTGACAACATGTGGTAAAGTTTTGCTTATTTTTTGCAATGTGTCCAGTCTTTGAAAATTGGAAAAATTAATTGAAAATAAGCATTTTTGTGTGGAATAACAGTAGCAGGACTGTACTGTGTAATAACTGTAACATTAGTGTACTGTGTAATAACTATACCAGTACTGTACTGTTTAATAAGTAGCAGTACTGTACTGTGTAATAACTGTAACAGTACTGTACTGTGTAATAACTGTAACAGTACTGTACTGTGTAATAACTGTACCAGTACTGTACTGTTTAATAAGTAGCAGTACTGTACTGTGTAATAACTGTAACATTAGTGTACTGTGTAATAACTATACCAGTTCTGTACTGTTTAATAAGTAGCAGTACTGTACTGTGTAATAACTGTAACAGTACTGTACTGTGTAATAACTGTAACAGTACTTTACTGTGTAATAACTGTAGTAGTCGTGTACTGTATAATAACTGTAGCAGTACTGTACTGTGCAATAACTTTAGCAATATTGTACCGTGTAATAACTGTAGCAGTACTGTACTGTGTAATAACTAGCACAGTACTGTCATCATTCTTTTTTGCTTCATTTACTGCGTTAGGGTATGTAATAATAAAAAGGACATCATATTACAAAGATCTTGAGGACTGTTATTAACTCTTTATTTTCCAATTCCTGATTTATTTTTGATTTATTGAACACAATTCCGTTGTATTAAGCATGGAAATTGGAAAAATTGGAAACAATTGTTATGAGATATAAACAAAAAGTTTTAGGTTATAGAAATTCAATATTACTGGACCAGGCTCTTTAAGTCTGGGTTGCCCAGCAGACGTGCCACACATCAAACCAGACACAAACTTTCCAAAATAGTAAGTACAAAGACAATGTTTGGCAGAATGCTCAGGCCAATAAACTGTTAGTCTGAGGGGAATGTAAACAAAAGCTACCATTTTCATGCACTGTTTGGTGTAAACAAATGTTAAAATGGAAAGAATGTTGTTGAGATGGGATGAAATTAGCAATTTGGATCAAAAATGTTTATAAATAAGAGTGGGAAGTGGTCAGCTGTTTGTAATTACGTTGCAACATGCTGGCCCTAGGAAGCTGTCCAGTTTTGTCATAATGTTTTGAAATATTTGTAACTTGTGTGTTGCTGTTTCCATAGCCAGAAGATTGTTTTCACAGTCTTGGACTTGATAAGACACCCTCTGGATTTAATGTTGTGGACATATTTGGATTATGAATCCTAATTTCAGCCAGTAGGTCAAAGATAAGAGACCCCCTGCTTTCCAAAGGTTAAGTCAGGTCCTTGGATTGAGATTGTCATGATTTAGTTAACTGACTTCTGTGGTCGGAGTCGGACGAAAACTCTTGGTGAGTCGGAATATGGACCTGTTGTTGTTATTTTGCTATTTAATGGCTGGTGGTAATGACAGTCTGATCTTGATATTGCATTGAAATGACATGAAAAACATATTCATCACTCCCTATGTCTAGGAATCTCTCTCTCGCTTAGGCCTCTATCTAGGAACCCCCTTGGTCCATGGATCTTCCCCTGTCTTCGAACCTCCCAGTCAAGAATCTTTTCTCTCTCTGCGGACCTCACTCTGTGTGGCACCAGCTTTTGTCTGGAGATCTCCTCTCGTCTACATACCGCCCCTTCCTGTCTGGCCACCGCCCTCTATCTTGGAATCTCCATCTTTTTGGGGCCCTTCTTTCGATCAGGAGGCTTCCTCAGGCAAGGGAACTCTAAATGACATGCTCGCTTCCACCTAGTCTGGCATTTTTTAGTATTTATCTGCGAGATTAATGAGTTGAGTTTTAGTTTATTTTTGCTATCAGTTGATAAGGAAACTGAAACCTTATGGCAAACAGGAGCCACTGCTTCTATTAAGTTTGTCCTTTGGTGATTAGATTCCCCGCAGCTTGCAATTAAAAGGGATTTTTTTCATAAGAGTATTTTGCAGGAAGGTGGAGATTATTTTATCCAGGAGTGTGTCAGTGAAATCGATATTTAAACACAAGTTTGTTCTTGTGGGGAAAAACCATTAGGACTGCAGCTGACTTTAAAGGGGGAAATGTTTATTTGACACGTTCAGTTGTTGGTGAAGCCTTGTTATTTACCCATTGTGTTGTAATTTTATCTCCATTTGATTTTAATCGGCATTATTTTTGGAATTTCCGTCATCTGTTCAATTGACACGAATGAAAATCATATTCGGTGGACAGTTTTAATAGAAACCATGACGTAGTGTTTCGTCCTTCGAAATTGGTACCCTGGCTCTATCAGTTAAGTCCATGCTCACTTGGAGACACTGTTGACGCTCTGCTAGGATCCATTCCTTAAAGGCCAGCACAGAAAGAAGAGCACCTCAAATGCAAGTGAGCTTATGTCTGTGGTAAAACGAACTGTAAGGATTTTGCCTCGCGAGGTGGTGAGGCAACTGTCTCACTTGTTGGATTTCTGTCATGCTGTGATTGTAAATCTGCATAGCATGGGAATTAGGTGAGCTAAGTGACTAAGTGCTTAGCCGATTAGAGTTGGTAGCCAATGAAAATTATTGTAACAAATGACAGCAACAATTAAATATCTCTCTACCAGTTTTCACCATGTGTGCTACATTTGTGTTGTTGACTATGAACACCGTTTACATTTCAGTAAGCATTTTTAACTTTGAGCCCTTTTATTTGTGCTGGTGATGTGAGGTAAATTTCACGTGAGACTTTATATAGCTCAGCTGGTAGCTTTTCATCTGTGTCTGGGCTGGCCCTTAATCACTTGGTCATTAATTGTAGTTTAAGCACCAATTGGCCACATGTCCCAGGTTTTCAGGTCAATTTGTATTGGAAATCAGGTGGTAGTCCATTCATTAACTGACATTTCCTGCTGCCCTGTTGACCCCATCAGTGGGATATAAACACTATTGTTTCGGATGTGAGTCAACTGTTTCATAAAGCGGGTTCTAGAATCCTGTACACATCAACACTGGAAGAGTGGTAGGAATAGGAAGGTTGTGGGACTGATGCTGATCATAGTGTAAACGCATTGTGGCAAAACTAGAGAAAGAGAAAATAGATTCTTTTTAGGACCAGGTAGGAATGATGTGGCTTGAAACGTCAAGCCTTGTGCAGTATACACTTTAGTAATTGATCTTTAGTTTTTCATAATTTTTTCTTCATATTATCGTTATAATTTGAGTATGATGGTACGTAATTGCAATGTTTAGTAACAGTGGCAGCGTCGGTTGGAGCATATAGTTGAAATTCTTGAAAGATGAACGTCTTGCTGAAACTTGCTGAATGCAATTTTGGCAATTATATTTACCATGCTGACAGTGATTGACTGAGGCTCTCAAAATGTGGGACCTCCAAAAGGGACTATTGCTGCGTGCAGTTTTAAAAAGTGACACTAAGTTGACTGGTCAAAGTGTTGTCACTTGGTTGACGACTTGGGCAGCAGACAGAATTCACCTTGAGTGACATCGGCTTCTATTGTTATAGTTTGAATTTTTGATCATCATGGTGATAGATTAGTGTGAATGGGGACAGGTGAAATCTTGTGGCGGTAAACAACCTCGTTTGCACTTATCCGCGTCATGCATGAATTGTCAAAATAAAAAGTGCTGAAAAAGTGTCTAGGATCAGCTCCTTAAAATCCTTCTCATTCTAGAACTTTGGGGAATAATGCCCTTGTGCAGTGGGGTTTGTGCGATTCAGGGTACGGTAGTTATTCTTGGCTAATATTGCGCAAATGTTTTCTCCAAAATTGTCGCTTCTCTATTTTCCAAAGGCTGTTAGTGGTGACATTGGAAACTTTGTCAAATATGTTTTTTATGACACCTGCACATCACAAACCAGGCTAAGGACAGGATAAAATTGCTTAATGTTTATTTCTTTCGTGAATTTTCAAAAAATATAATTTCATTTGTCTGACGTAATGTGTGCTAAATTGGTGAAGAATCTTGGTACAGGTCAGTTTTATCATGTTCAGAAGTGGAGTTGGAAGTTAATCAGTGAAAAATAATTCCATTAAACCCAGAGAAATACCAACTGGTACCAAATTTGAGGTAAGCGTTAGCCCAAATATTTGTATTGGCTAGTACCCATTGCTATCATTTCTGTCTGGTGCACAGGGGTCCTGTGAAGGACTGCTTTAGCTCTTAAACACCTTTGTGAATTATCATAAATTTTGCCCAAAATATCCTGTCATGTGGAACTGAGGTGTTTTATCCCCTTTTACATTGCCTCATGACTTCCATACCGCACACAGTTCAGTGATGGAAAACCAAGTGTGAACTCTCCCTATTTCAGATGTTTTTTCTTGTTGAGCACATATCAAGACTTGGTCATGAATTGCATGCGTGTCCCAACATAGTAGCCACCTAAGTTTTGAGCCCAGGATGTGCTTGCGTAGTTTTGCACTTTCGGAAGAAGTGTGTAGATTTGTTAGCATAGATGAATTTCATAAAACACATCTTAATACTTACGTCTTTCATACAATGTGTGAGCTTGAATTTGAAAGTAGAAAACTATTCTTTTCTGCAGACAACAGGTATGAAAAGAGATGCCTTGTTTTACAAGCTATTTTGAAAATGCTCTATTTGCTGGTATTGACAGACAATTGGCGACAGTTCACAGTTGCAGAGATATTGGATCTATCACTGAAACTGCTGTTCAAATGCAAATCATAGATGTTATTTTTTCATGCCAGTCATTCATAACATAATCTCACCTATATCAGATAAAAATAATTACCAAATCGGTGCTCTATTTTTAAGGGCTTCTAATGCTTAACATGCGCACAATATCTTAGAAACATTGTCTTATGGTAGCTAGGAAATAGATCTTAAACAATCATTTATCTTGTGTCATTTGTCATTTATGAAAAAAATTATAAAAACACACGCTTGTGGACCATATTGTGTCCCCACTGGGCAACATTTTGCTGTAGTTTTACAAAGCTCTTGAAGACCTCTGCAACTGTTCGCAAACCGTAAACTCCCGGGTTAACGCCCATCTCCGGGTTATCGCCCATCCCCGGCTTTTTGTCAATTTTCCGTTTAAGCGCCCACTGCTTGAGTAATTACCCACCCCTGTCTCAGAGTTTCTCAATTTAAGCGCCCGTTAACCCACGAGTTTACAGTATGAATAAAAACCCTCATGTCTGCTAGTGGAAAAACTAAATACTCTTATTGCTCCACAGATTATTTTGACCCTCCTTGGTGCAGATACATTTTCAATTTAGTTAATGTGCCACTTGGAGGCACACTGTGGTGTCATTGACATGACCATAAGCATTTATGTCAGTTGTGAGGAGATGCGATGCAGTTAACGCATTGGACGGACGTACCTTGCGCTACCGTAGCTTCTGGTATTTTTAGTTCACTGTGCCGTGTTTCCTACTCTTGCCGTAGCAAATAAAGCTGATTTTTTGAAGGGACATTATTGGTTTTATGGCCAGAAAGAGCATTTTTAGATTATTGTTGGATATAACTTCGCAAAGTTATTATCAACAATTCTCATTGCTATCTGTCGGACATTCGATGAAATCAAGGCCATTGACGTTTCCATTTAAATATGATTGAAGTCTTTAGTTGTGGAGTAGAATTTATCTCTGCCAGCTGAGCATTTGGCTGAGTCCATGAGAGTTTCAGGTTGGACTCTGCACTAAGGCTGGTCTCAGAAAATCACTTTACCCAATAGTAATGTCTTGTTAATGTGCTTGGGAAACTGATTTACTTTTATGCGCCCACATATTCATATGTGGATGCATTATGGCGTCATCCCCATCCGTCTGCTTGTCCATCTGCTCTGTCTCTAAAACCCTTTGATGTATATTCATGAAAGTTTGCTCATGTGTTTCTTTCAAAAATGGGACGGCATTAACGAACTTTGGGATGGATCCGACTATTGGTGTGCCCCCTAGTGGCAATTTTAGTTTTTTATGTTTACCTCTGCATCTTCAAAGGTCCTCAACGGATTTCATAAAATGTGGCAGATAGGCATCTATTAGTGAGATGACACTATCCTCCTGTTTTTGGGTGGATTGGAGATATTTTGCACCACCTAGTGGCCATTTTTACTGTTTTCGAATAATGTTTTTTGGTGTCTGCCTCTCTGTCAACCAAACTACTGTAATGATGAATGTGAAAATTGGCATGCCTTATATGTTCCTACTGTGAAGAGGACGGCTGACGATGATTTTCCGACGGCTTTGACTAGTGTGGCGTCTCCTTGTGGCAGTTTTTGCACCCGTGCTTTATCTCCTAAACCCTCCGTAGGATCTTTATTAAATTTAGCAAGTTTTATCGTATGAAGGTTACAATTGACGACAACACCTTCCTATTTTTAGATGGATTCAATGTATTCTGAGCCATCTATTGGCCATTTTTATGATAGAAATAAATATGTCTAGAAGATGCAGTCGTGGACGCATATCAATGCTCCGCGTTGCTCTTGTTGAAATTTGTTTTTAATTTTTGCAGCTAATCTCGTGCTTACTCAGTGAGGGATCCAAGCAGGGTAGTTAAAAAGGTTTAAATCCCTCCTGAAGGCACGTCCAAAAAATAAAAAAAACAGCAGCTAGCACAAGAAAACGGCGCTGTTGGTTTAGTGAACCTGCCATCAGCAAAATCATTGATCTGCTCAGTTGCTGCAGTGTGTTTGATTAACAGGCGTGATTTAACGGTATTGGAAAGTGTTGACATGAATCTCACCCGATAGTTTTGCGTGGGCTTGAATCCCAGCCGTAATGTATTTCTGACGTCCGTGGAAGTTCTAGCTCTCTATGTGTGCAGCTCTTACTGTGTTGTGTAATTCATCTCATTTCACGCATTCATGTCAGTTTATGTTGCTATTGGCATTGTTTAGCAAGACTGATTGATAACTAAATGGTGACAATTACTGTGATTGATTCTCTGGCGAGCCGTAATGACTGCAGTAATTTTTGTGTAAAAATGCCCTTTGAAGGCATATCATGCTATGCTGTTGAACTCATATTTTCTTCTCTAAAATATAGCTATCATGTTTTTTCACTGAAACCAATGTAATTGCCGAAATTATTGATTTATTAAAGGCTGATTGCTCACCTTGTTGAAATTAATGGAAACTCAACATGTCGTGTTGCACAGTAAACAAAAATATCTGAGAAATTTGGTAAATTGTCCACCATATTGTCTGCTAGATAAGTCAAGATTGACTATTGATGATATGTAAATTATTGACCTTAAAAATCATATTTGATACTGTTTTCAACTTGCAAAAAGGAAAAAATACGTATAAAACGCTTCGTTGCTAAGTTTATTAATCAAAAATGGCGCAAGTACACAATCATGTCACTCTGTGACTTGAGTTGCTGACTCATTCTGCAACAATTCAGATTCGAACGTGGTAATGGTTTTAAACCCCAAAGATTTTCAGTTTAGACTACCAACAAAAGACAACAAAATAGCGGCAAAGTGCCCCTTGGCTACTTGTCACATTGGGTTTTAGCTCTACCAGCTAAGCGTCATATTGCGACTGCTGGGGTCGTCGATTCGAACCTGTCTTGGGGCAGATATCAATACACAACATTGTCGTCCCTATTACCACTTTAATTTTAGATCTCATCCTGGTGGTTATTGCACAGGTTCGACAGGGGAGATTATTTCAGTAATGCTGCGGCTCATAACTACTTAATCGATTTAAAATACTCTTGGGATGTATTGCACGATCAGGTGTCTATTTGATTTGTTGTTGACGCTGTTTGGCTAACAATGTTGAATGGATGGTGCATGCCGTCGTCACAGTTCACCTGTCTTATTGCTACACTGAATGCTTAAAAATGCATATATTTTTGACAGCATTATTAGTATTGAGCTTTGGTAGCTCTGACACGACAAATTTCCTGATCGAACCATGTTTGAAGTGGCAAAATGTGTGAATTAAGGGAGCGTTATGATATTAGTAATACGATATTAGTGAGATGGTTGAAAGTCACTAGTTAGTACTCACTACAGTAATCAAGCTTTAGTTTCGCACTAAAATAAAAAACAAAATTGTTATTCTTCCATTTTTGTAAGGCCATTCTAAAAATGCACAAAAGTTTAATCGAAGTTTTATTCTATGATTGTACATCAGGTAAACCGTGCTAATAATGAAGGCTTTTATTTTTGTTGAGAAATATGACAAAAATAAATTTTCACAGGTATGCAATAATAGATGAGCGCTTACCGTGTAATAAATCATTGACATGTTTGGTAGGGGATGACTAAGTGATTGAGACATAATTTAAGTGTTTACACTCGATAACCTTGGGTGTAACCTCCCAGAGATGGCTTGACCAGGTATGTCACCTGAGAGCCTCAAAGTGACAATTGACGTACATGGTCTCTATCCTTTCATACCTGCCTGGGCATTACAGATGACTGGTTCATATAAGAAATGGCATCGGTGTCGTGGAGATTTTACAAAGGCGACTTTAGAAGGTTTGAAATTAATCTCTTCTGCAAATGCGACTGTTAACTAATTTTTTGTTTGGCTTGAGCTTTTGTGACTTGTGCAGTTTTTGAAGCAAGGCGTCTGTTCTGCTTGACTGATAAAGTGTGACACGAGGGAACATTCGATGTGCAACTCTTTATTTTGAAAAGACGACTGACAACAGCGGCGTCTTCCTCTTGATACAATTTCCAATGCCAGTTTCGGAGGGATGAAATGCAATTTCTATTGTTTGCGGACGTCTTGAGACTCTTGAGTCGTTTATTCCACCGAACACTGGTAATTTGACGGAACTAGAGTCCACAAAAATTTACAAAAACGCTTGGAAATCTTGCTGCATTAAACCTGAACAGGAGAGTGCAGAATGAGCCCACCTACATCTCTAATGGTATCTGATAATTAGTTGTGTTGCGTCATGTCGCGAGATGCAGCCATCGTTGTTAAGATAGCAGTGAGATTTCTATACTCACGCTCACTAATTTCAGGAATACAATCAATGGTTTACAAAATGGTGGTTGTGGAAAAGGTTTGCTTTTTGCAATTATTGTGATGAGTTGTCCAAACTTTAAAATTCCACAATAGTTTGCCACAACCAGAAATTCAACTAACTTGACAGTTTAGTATAATTGCTTACTGTGAGACCTCAGAACAACAGATGGCGTGCTGATGAGTATGCTGTCATCCTCACTGTTCTTCCCTAATAGTATATCACTTGTCATTGGCCAATGTTCTCCAATGAGGAGCCCACTGAAGCTCTGTTGGTACAACTTCAAGCACTTGCTCAGTTGTGGCATACAGGATATGATGTGCCGTATTTCAATCGACAAATCATACACAACTCTTTTAGGTTGAAAATCCCTTTCACCATTCTCTAAACGGTCCTATTTGAGACTAACCGTAGTATGTGGACATTGCTCAATTGGATGAAGAAACACCATAGCTATGTGATATCAATACCTTTGTTTTTCAGAGTGATGACAGTGTAAGCATACATAGATGTTGAAGTAGTCTGGTCAGGGAGCATTCTGCGTCGTCTAGGTAACACATGGAACAGGACGAGTCACTCAAAAGTAACGGGGAGACCAATGGACATGTGACAAATTGTCATGGCAACCGAGAGCGAAGAGGATCTTTGTGTAGACGAAAGATCAGCAAAAGTAAGTGCCCGAGCATTCCCTGAAGCTATCATACCTGAGTAAGAAGTTTAATTCCTCAACTAATTACAATTAACGATAGGTATTGATGGTTCTTTTTTGAGTCAGCTGTTGAATATCAGGCTGAGAATAGTCAGACCAGGGATGCGTTCCGTATATGCGAGACACTCGTGAGTAGAGTTCGTGAGATTTTGTGCATTCATTTGAAGTTAATGGCAATAGTTTTCAGAGACTTTTCTGGTCTCACTGTTATACAAGTGTACATTAAGCTTGGTCTATACAGAATGCAGTCCTGTTTACAATTTAAAACTTTGATTTTGTATTATCATTGTACTTGCTGTGTCTTGGTATTTATATTGAAAAAATCAAAAAATCACGGAACAGGGCAAGCTAAATCTATCACTACGAAACGTAGTCGTTCAAAAGTGTAGTTTCTGTAAATGTGGGTGTGGGCAATGTGGCTAATGGATATAGCACCAGTTTTGGTCTGCAGTACAATGTGTTTTTTTTATTGAAATGTTTTTGTTTGATTGATGTGAGAGTGGCACAACCTGCTCTGCCACATTTGACCTCCGTGCGGTGCGTCTAGGCTGTCCCTACTTGATGGCTGCCTGATCTGTAAGAGGTCATTGTCACAATGAGTGACCTGCTGACACTCTGAGGTCATCAATGTGTTTCCACCCCAGTTTGCTCACAGCTGTGTCAACCGGGTGGGTGGTCACACCGCTATATTTATCAGCAAGGACAGTCAATGAGCTGTTAAGAATCTAGAACTAGACATTTGCTGTCTATCTCTGTTCACAAACTGGCTAGCACTTTTGTTAGGAGCGGAAAATACCAGTAACGTTTGCAAAGATTGTTCTGTTCCTGGTGCTCTGCTGGCAATTTGAATTTGCCCAAAACTGACAGTATATTCGCTGGCACTTTCTTAGCCAGACTGCTTACAGCAAAATCTTATCAATACAGGACACAATGTGGGGGGGAGGAACAAGTGAAAGTTTGCTTTCCTGTTTTTTCCTGAGAAGTTAGTGGCGCCAAATAAATGGTTCGTCATTTTAATGTTCAATACTTTATTCGCCCTCGGATAATTATTTGCGGGCCTTCACATCCATGTTAGCAGTTAGAAGCATTTGAAAGTGGAAAATTATAAATTTTGGTCATTGTTTTTGTCCGAATTTGCTGAGATTTTATTATACTTCAAAGGACACTCAAATGTGCCAGTTGAAGAAGTCTTGCCCTAGTTTTTTATTGCCTTAATCAAGTTATTGTACTGAGTGAATGTGCTTTAACATCATCGCCGCGGTGAGAAAGCAAACTTTACTGCTAGCAAAAATGACTCTTATGTGGACAGATTTATGTGCTAGCATTTTCGCCACTCATGTGAACCTAGTATAACTAGAACTTTTTCTCACATTCACGGAGGGATTTGGAGAAGATTGTTGCTTACATTTGTATGCGAATTGAATCTGGTCTGCTGGTGTGCTTACAAAATTACAATACTACCACCTTGGAGGCATTACAGCTCAGGCCTTCTTCAAAGGGAAGATGATATTGAAGATTGGCGGTAACTGTGGTCTCTTTCCTTTTCATGAGATCTCGTCTCAGTTTAGCCAGGTCACGCAAACTATCATCCCAAGCAGACGACACATTGAACAGACTTTACTCAGCTAAATTTTAAAAATATATTCTGGTTTGTCTTTCTGGCCTGTGTTTTCTCAGAGATTACAATTGACCTTTTATGTGAACATTTTTTGTGTTTGTCCTCTGATTTCACGAGTGTTACCTGTTCACATGTGTTCATAGAGCAAAGCGAAACGTGAGTGACCCCTCTCGGTTATGAAATAAAAATATCACCCATTTCAATGCACCCTCACATACATCTGTGGGTGCATATTGCCATCATCTCTGTCTGGGCGTTCATCCGTCCAGGTGTACTGCATCCAGTGATGTATTTTAAACCCCTTGCAGGATCTTAATGAGATTTGGCATATAGGCTCCCTTAAAGCTGATGACGGATGGCGGTAAGTTTTGGACAGATCCAACTACTGCTGTGCCCCCTAGTGGCAATTTTAGTTTTTTCGTTTGGTTCTCTATCTCCAGGGCTCCTTATTTGAATTTTGTGAAATTTGGTAAATCAGTATTTACTAAGGAGTCTGTGACGCTTTCCTATTGGTGGATGGATTTGCACCACCTAGTGGTCATTTTTATTTTCGAGCCTGTTTTTTGGGTGTCCGTCTCTATCCAGCAAACTGCTCAAATGATCATTGTGAAAATTGGCAGATGTGTTCCTACCAAAAAGAGTATGGATGATATTGATTTTCGGGCGTTCCGACTACTGTGGCACCCCCTAGTGGCAATTTTGTTTTTTGCGTCCACGGCTATATCTCCTAATCCCTTCGAGGATCTTTGTGAGTTTGAGAAGTGTGTTCTTGTCAATTTGACTACAGATGACGACGCCTTCGGAAGGAACTGACTGACATTGCGTCCCCTAGTGGCAATTTTATTTTTTACGATTACCAGTCTTTGATCAATTTTCATGAAAAATGACAAATAGGTTTCTATGAGGGAAACAGCAACGTAATCCCCGTTTTCAGTTGGATTCAATGTTTTCTACACCATCTAGTGGCCATTTTTGCTTCTAATAAGCAGTCCTTGGCTTATTGCAGTACTTTGTGATGCTCTTGTTTGTGTAAGGAGTTGGGTAAATATTTTATCATGTCATATCCTGACACGATGAAATGATAAAATATTCCCCACAACAGTTCATCTTGCTTTGTTGTTTAGTCTATTATTGTCTTTCAAAGGATTTCGGGGAAAATTGTGGGAGGTGGTTAGATATTTGATTGTATGTTTAGACCAGGGGTTTCAGTTGGAAAATTGGGTCAAACACTTGAAGAAAGGAACTTTCATGAAAAATTTACCCTTTCGCAGGGTTTTGTTCAAGAAACATCGCGATTTTTTGGCATTAATTCCACAAACCTAACCATTTTGTAGCGATTTTTGATTAGGTGAGCTTTACAACAGTTGAGCCTAAAACAGTTCAACACATAGCGTGAACCCTTCTGTGAAGATTAGTATCAAAAAAGTACGCTTTCATAGGGAATTTCCTCTGAAAAAGCACCCATTCATAGAAAACGATTGTTAAAAAGTCGCCCTTCTGAGTTAGGCTTGTACAATACCACGCACCTCTTCCACAGGAGTAAACCCCCGGGGGGGCAAGACCTTGAGAAATAGATCCTTACTCTATTATTTGTGTGCAGTGATGTCTCCACTCCTTAAAAAATGTAACAAAAGAGTAAACCATGTACATTGTGCAAGTCGGTTTGATGCTTGCTCAATTCTGTAGGCTGAGCGAGTGTGAAGTAAATGTAATGTCTTTAAGTACTATACGTGAGCCATGTACCATGTATTGGGTTTTTGCAGTAACTGGTGTCCTTTTCTTCTTGTGGTAAGTGGGGTTAGAGTAGTGTCTAAACTGCCTGTTAACATTTAGACTGTTGGTTATAGTTCCTAGACTCTTTCTACTTCTGGGTCTCGTCCCGTTGAAATTTACTGTCTAAGATGTGTGTCCAGATTGTAACTTGTCCTGGGGCAACTCGTTGCAGGGCAGCTTGTCTCTGTTAACCCACTGGCCTGTGCAGCTGAATGTACCAATGGTATGCTTGCTGCTGCTGCTGTGAAGAAATGCGTAACTTCGCGCCGACTTGGACGTCTTTTTACATTTATTTTTCTTGATGCACCTTCATTTTACACCATTATCAGCACGTATTTTTAGAATACTCGCTGCTATTTTTGAACAGGGAGTAAATTGCACTTTTAAACCTACAGTTTGAGATAGCACCATTTTGAAGGAATTGTACTTTTGGAATATTTGTTTAGAGCTTTAGACCTTTGAAGTTGGTGTCTTCAGCAGCTGTAAAAACATCGCTAGATATCTATGATTTGTGGGTTTAAGCTAGACGGGTTTTATCTGTATCTGGTTCAGTGCCAGAAATATCCACCATTTTCCTTCTGACTTATTCTCTTCTCTTTGCTTTCCTTCGACATAAGACTTCAACGAGTTGCTTCCACTTAGGCTAATCTTGTCACGCTTGCAGCAAACGAGCCTTTTTCACGCTCTGCTGTCACCGTGTGTCGCCATGTTGTTCCTGGCAGACCGAGTTTCCTTCATCCGATTCTTCTTTTCTGAAGAGTCCTCCCACTTTTTTGCTAGGCGACGGCTAATCTGACACTTCTTATTGGTTGGAGACTTTATGTCACCAACCAATAAGAAGGTTAAAAGCTCAGATCTTTTTTAATTCTTGTAAAGTTTTGTACTAATCATGACAGTATCGAAACGAATCGTTGAAAATCATGAAAGATCATTTCCTATTCTGAAGTCTCCTGCCTACGAGACTGTATTGCTTTTAATTAAGCAAGATTCCCAAGACGTCATTAGGAACCTGAACTAACAGAACACATTTGTTTTGACAATTATATTCCCGTCAGTACTGTTGACATGGAAAACAGCTTACAGTTCAATGATACCTTTCCTTCAAGTATGAGGCTGGTTTTTGGTCTATTTTTGTATAACATCTCCTCATGGTATTAACCAAACATGCAATGAATTAGTTGATATGACCAAGGCCCTGATGGGGGTTTAAAAGCCTTTGACTATTAGAAGTGCAGTTCAACGTTATCTGGGCACGCATAGTTATTAGTGGTTTTCAAGAGCTCTAACTTGCCATTATTAAGAGTTAACAATTATCGGTGAGTACTAATCTTCGTTTGTTTTGTAGAAGGAATATCATTCCGGTGGTGTTTTCATGGAAGCAACTTATTTTTTTATTATAGTTGCATTGATTGCTGACATGTTTTTAACTGGTAAGAAAATAGCACAGTACTTAAAGAGACTTCAAACATTAGTGTAGAATTGTATTTTAAAACGCATTAAACCTGTAGTTTCTGTCAAAAACTATTTTAATTTAGACCTATATTTGGTCTCGAGTTGTTCCTTATTCAGACGATTTATGCCTGAAGCTCCAAAATTGATTATAATTAGATTTGTCAGGTATTAAATACACTTTGACATTCGCAAGAATTTATTACTGTGGTATCACCCCTTTAAGTGTTGTGATAAAATTCTTTTAATCTCTGATAAATGGAATTTTGGGATCATTGGCATTTGTGAGCGTGTGAATGACCAGTCCGCGTTGATGAATTTATACATTGGGAGAAAAGTGGCATTGATTATTTAATTTTGTGAAATTTCTCGGCCAAAATAATTATTAAGGAAGCAGTGACTAAATTTTGCATCGAGGTGTGTACTGTTGAATATCGGTAGATTTCCAATTACGTACTTAGCCAAGAACTTAAAATTTCAAGGTCGGTGGATTAGGCTTGAGTGGTGTATTGAGCAATCCAATGTTTACCTCCAACTCACCAGCACCACTTATTATTGTTTACCAATAGTTATGTGGCCAGTAATTGCTTCCTCATTAAGTTATTTTAAGGCTGTCTGTCTGTGACTCTTTAGTTGAATATTTCATTGCAAATATTTGTCCGTTTGCTACGAGGATGTACCGAGGTCACCAAAAAAATCTAATGATGCTATCATGACTTCACATCGACTGCCCTCTGGTGGTGGTACATAGAAACCAGGCAGGAATGCAGTTTATTGTCTAAAAGTTATCTGATGATAGAAGCCAAAATATCGCAAGGTGTATTGGTAAGTTTTAGATACAAGAATGAACTACTTTTTTCAGACAGAAAATGATTTCTTGACCTTATTACAGGACTAAAAATCTGGTCTATGGATTGTTTAGACTAAAACTAAAAGTCAGAAAATCTGACCACAACTCGAAGTCAAGGGCAGAAATTTCTTGTCTGCTGGAATAGACAGAGAAATGTTTTGAGAAACAATACACAACATAACAACTTTTGGCTATTTGTAGTCTGATTTAGGATTTTTGGCACAGTCAAAAGACAAAAGCCATTAGTCTCTTTAAGAAACACGTCACTAGGGTAGTGTTCTCCTTTCATATATTCAAGCATGGTACGGCACCATGGTTTGCACCATGTTTTGCACCATGTTTTGCACCACGTTTAAATCTTGAGCCATGGTTGAATAGTTTCAATACAAACTATTGAAAGTGTTGCATAGTGCTACTTGTTTTTGTGCTTTTGCAGTGAAAATGATAGTGACACAAGGATATTAGGATACGAAAACATGATGATGAATTTGCACAATGTTTGAATTTTTGCTCAGGTGCGTGTGACTTCTGATAGGGAAATTTTTGATTGATGGAAAAATGCCTCCCCTCCCTTGTTCACCCACCTAATCCCTTGGGAAATGTTTTGAATATTGGCTGAAATTCACTTCATTATCGGTGTATGATTATTAGCAGTGTTTATCTTCCAGGCCAGAAGCTTGAGCTACAAAACACCTTATGACCCTGTCCACTGTACATCACATCACTAATTATCAGTAAAGGACAAATTGGTTCTAATTTACCATGAGCTGTCTCTCAGTGACATACTCCTTTTCACTTTCCTTTATTAATGCAATCAGCAAAGGCTGTGTTTGTAGTGTTATTGAGACATACAGGGTGTTTTGTACGGTGGACCAGTCTCTGTACAGTCATTCAATAACGATGTTGACATCAGCGATTCGGTAATCAAAATTATCTTGTTGATGAAGTCTGTAGCTTTATCTTGCCCGCACCCTTGACCCGTGTCACGAAAGGTCATCAGTCTGTAGGAAGTTACGACAGTCAAAGGAACATTTTTGCGAGGGTGGCAATACATTTTTTGTATGGAAATGTGAATATAGTTCACATTTAAGTTGAAAGCCCCGCCTCCATAATCCATGAATTGTTTGCCTGTTAAAACTGAAGTTACAATTCGGTAGTGTTAGCTGCCATCTTAAATATGATTGGACTTTCAATCTCAACTCTTGATAAAACGGTTACTGTACAAGGCGCTTAAAAAGATGAAACCGATTTGAGATTCTTGAATCTGAGTCCAACCGTGAACCTCATCGTCAAGTGAAGGTTATAGAATAGCAAGTTAACATTACTCTTTAACTGTTGGTACAACATTACTCTTTAACTGTTTGTACCCTGGTAGAGTAAATGATATTAGTAGTGGCGTTAATACCTGATTGTGTAACCATGACATGTTGACAGCACAAAATGTACTGCCTTCAAATTAAGTCCATTCTTTTGAAAAACCCTGTATTTCTCAGTTGACTGCAACTGTATCATTCTTCCAATCTCTGTTCTGAGACTTGACAGCCACCTGCTATTCAGTATTCTGCTTCAAGAACACTTCTAACCACTTATTGTGGCCTACATATCTTTTATTGTGTCTACAGTCTGGTCAGCTGGTTCGTTTTCCTTTCAGCTTGGACAACTAGACTGGCCAAGCACAATTTAGTCACTATTAAGCTATTAAGCTGTATAAATTGCTTCAGTCACCAGTCTCTTGGTTTCAGGTGTGAACAAGTTATGTGAGGTATGCCTTTGAGATGTTTTGAGGCCAACATGACACCCAGACATTTTGTTATTTAATGACATGTCATCACGGGGAGCGGGGGGGGGGGNGGGTGTAGGAAAATCCAGTGCCGGTGTAGATTGTCTGGCTTGTTGCTATCACTTGTTTGTAGCATTAGGGTTCAGGATTAGACACATTTTGCCTGTAATTCCCTCTTGGCTATCAATTGCCAAGCTGTTGCAGCTGTTGGTCACTCCATTGTTACAAGACTAATAGACTGAGTAGGACCCATTATGTAGTGTATTATGCTTTATCATCTGTCTTATTAGTTGAGCCCACATAATCTGAATCTCAACATCTCAGTTTGTTAACACTGTAATTTATTGTTTCAGAGCAGCAGCATGCTATCCAAAGATGGCTGAACACTCAGTCCCAAAAGTAAGTCATCTTCAACAAACATGTTGTTGTTGTTGCTGTTGTTGTTGTTGTTGTTGTTGTTTCAGTTTTAAAGCGGCATTTCTTTCTCGCCACTGGAAACTTGAATTATAAGCCTGTTTGTACATGCATGTACACTAGGCATGTCTCAAACTTTCTGCCATAATAAAGAATGATTTCAATTGCCTAGCATACCATTCATGTGATGAGTAAATAACAAGTGTCCTACACAGATGATGGGATTGGCTTGTTAACATCCTTAAACTTTGAGATGGTATGTAGTGACCTCTGAAGTCTTTTTACTCCAACCTCGAAATACCGTATTCATCATTGACCACCATGAAGGTATCACATACCTCTGCTCGTTCATCTTCGAAGAATGCTGTAGCTCCTGAACATGGCCGGAGACCGGAATGCAAGGATGCCAAATGTAAATAGACCAATAAATTTTAGAGATGACGTATTCCAGCAAGTTTTGGCTATTTTGTAGGAGTTGAATATGATCTTTGTGTTTGCTCAGAAGTCAGTTGGCTTTACAAAGCTCACTAGGTGGGACTGATGAACAAAAGGCCCTCATTTTTGACACCTGAGTAGATTGGGAACATCATGCATCTCATCTGTATAGGGGTTTTCGTGGGACTGAGGGTCGCAAGCGATTTGCTGAGTGCACGCATCTCTGTGGGTGGGGGCCTTATTGTACTGGCACCACCTTGTTAATTTTGAGCTCACTTACTCCGACTATGGCCGACAAAATTTTTATGGTTTGAGGCAAACGGCCTATTTTATAACGTTCATTGTTCACCTTGTAACTTGAAAGGAAATGCCCCTTTAAGGGAAGTTATTTCAAACGTGAGTGATACCACTCAGCCGCTTCTGTGGTTTCAAATTTTGAAAATCGTTTTCAAAGAAGGCACTTGTCTTGATGGTAATTCTGAAGTAAATGAAAAAAATCATCACGGAAAACTGATTTTTAATTGCATGTGAAATTATGTATTGAATTAATACTTGCATGACACAAGTGTTCCGATGTCTGAAACGAACAGTGATGAAAATTTACCTCCTCTCTTGGAACACAGAGAATCAACTAAAAAGGAAAGTGTTTTCACATCTTTTTCTGCTGGAGTCAACTTTCATGATCTAGGTATTGTTGCCATGGTGAGAATCTCGTACTGTTGCTGTAACAACAACAACTTGGCATCATTAATATTACGAAGAGCTTTCCCAACATTCTCTGGGTCAATCACGCAATTCGTCAAAAACATTTCTCAGTTATCTTAAATTCTCGTTCATTTTGCATTGCGATTCGTTCTAGACACAGGTGTCTTCTCAAACCAGGCTGTCATAATAATGTCAATCAAGCACACAAGGTGTTATTAACCAGGTTACTTAATGTCCCACTGGTACCTGAAATTAATTAAACTGCGTCGTTTGATCCTGTGTAAATTTGATTAAGCACATTTTATTAATTTTAGAGGTGTTAAGATGCCTAACTGGGGAGTCCCCGAATTAAAATAGATAAGTAAAGATTGTTGTTTTTAGGGCTCTGGGATTTGCCGAGAATCACTTACCAGACATTGTGTGTTTTTTATGAGGCTTGCAAATTGCATGATGCAGCTAAAATTAACTGAACATAGATTTCTGATTACTGTCGCCTTGTACTACAAGATTATAGAACAGGATTTGATGAAATTTACGATTCTAAGCCGATCTCGTAGTGTCGCATGGTCTGTTTCAGCATCGATGAGGAGTCTCCTCCACACATGGGAGACAGGGGCGACATTTACTCTCGGGGAAACAGCTTTGAAGATGATTTGAATCTGGGCGATGAAGGTAAATAAATATGGCTGGCCTCGTACAGTTGATATCCAGCTGCTGTCATTTTGTTGACAGAATGAATTCTCCTTTTTGTAAAAAGTATTGTTGCCATTTGTTTTCTTAATTGTTTGTGAAGTAAACAAAAGTGACGAGGGATGGCAGTTATTGTGATGGTGATGGTGGTGGTGATGGCGGCAGTAGTGATGGCGATGGTGATGATGGCGGCGATGGTGACGGTTATGATGACGGCGATGATGATGGCGACTGTAGTAATGATAATAAAAATGTTGGCTATAGTCTGATATAACGCACCCACATTTTGAGAACCCTCTGATGCTCGCTATTTAGTGGAGAAAGTTGGTTCTCAAAATGCGGGCACATTATATCAGACTATCAAAATGTTTGATAGTAATGGCGATAAGATAATGATATTAATGTACACTGACGAGTACTGCTGCAAACAACATCTGTTGCTACAGCTTTGGGATGAGTTCAATAAGGCCACACAATTATGAATAAGGGACTACTCGGTTCACTTGTATTGCAGTATCTTGTAAAGACCTGCATGATCTTGCCAAACTGGCATGATACTTTATCTTCTTAAATGCACAGACCCAGAAATCGCTTTCGCATTATATCCATGTTCTCATTCACGCCCTTGCACACATTCTCAGAGGAATAGGAGACACCTTTGTGCAATGCTCGAATGTCAGCCAGTGAAGCCAGGATTTGAACCCGGGTCTCCCAAGCGGGAGTTGGGAGCTTTAACCACTGAGCCACACTGTCTTTGGCCTTTTTGAAAACATTCATGGTCTTGAGTACATACACGTTTATCATTTTATAATATTTGTTATCCAGGCCTGATACTCACTTTCGCTTAGAATTTCTGTCTGTAGTATGAAATGTCCGTCTTTTATTTTCTGGTGATTGATGAGGCGAATGATATGTAAATGCTAAGAAGAAGTTGTGAGTTTGGAATCAATAGAGTTACGTCAGATTTCAATTGACATCTGACTGAGGTCTTTTATTCGGAAATTCATTTCCTGCTTGCAACACTTAATTGCCTTGAGTAGGACACTTGATCGAAGACAACTAATGTTCATCAATGTCATATTAGTTTCATTCTGCCAGGCTTTGGACTCCTGTTTTCCGTGCCTTTTGTTCCTCTGTTTGCTAAAATGGGCGTTTAACTCACAAGTGTTGACGATGAAAGGTGTGTTATGAAATTGAGCTTTATCGAAGTTGGTTGGCATTTTTGCCATTCATTTCATTCTAAACATAGTCTTTCTTATTGTATGTGAACTCCTTTTCTTCAGATTCTCTCTACCTGGCATTCAAAGCAATGTGCTGAAACCAAAGTCTTGTTTTGTTTAAGCCTTATAAAACAAAGTATGCCATTGTCACCTTAAGCAACAGTAAATCATACGTTCCAGGCATTGGGGGTGAAAGGTATGACTAACTGATGTTGTATTTCATTATAACTATGATTATTATTAAAGGGGCATACTCACTTAATGAGGCTAGTGTCTTACTCGTTTGGCGAGCGGTTGTCATGTATTTCAAGCAGACGACGTGATCTTGCAAACTTTCACTCGTAAGTGATTAGGATCATTGAACGAGCCCTAACAATGAAGAGGACTCTCGAGCAATTTGGATTTTCATGAGACTAGAGGTAATTAGCCGCTGTCGTGACCATCGGTAAAATTGATCATTTATCTGGTTGTTACTAATGATGATTGTTGTGTTCGTCTTGCAGCCCCAGTTTTGCCTGGTCGCTCAGGTAGAGACACCATGGTCCAATGCAGGTAATTTAACAAATGAATTTTAAATCGATTATTTTATTGTAAGAGTGATTTTGGATAATTTTTTTCTATAGAACAATGCTCATACAACCTTGCTTCAGTTTTATGAATGAAATTTGTATAGAATTTTAAAGGTTAATTCTTGACTTTCTGGCTAGACTGTGTTTAAGTTTTGACAAGTAAATGTGAAACTAGAAAAAAGTCCAAATTTTGTTGACTTCAGGACATCGTGTCTTGGAGATCGCTGATCTGATTCCAATGAAACTTTCAGATATTTGGTACTTCATTCACTGCTCTCAAATGGCGTTGAGAATTGTTTTCAATTGTTCCATATTTCCTAAAATGATTTTTAGGAGAAAAATAATTCTCATAAAACAAAAGGATAATTTTGTAAACCGTAGCAAAGTTACAGCGTCTTTGAGAACTCATTTTGAACATTATTTTATGTCAAAAGAAATTTTGGTGGTGTTATTGATACCGTTGTCGTGCTATGAATGTGCCTTTCTTTTTGGTAAATTTTAATGAAAACATTTGCTCATGTGAAACAACAGATTAAAACTTAAAAACCAAATTCTAAAGGCTTTCTACTTTAAGAAAATATATAAGTTTAGTACATAGTTGAATTCTTGTAAATATTAGGCGATAGTTATTTATAGGGGTCCCAGATTTTGAGAACCAGTTTCCCCGATTCCTGCTATTCAGTGGAGAATACTAATTCTTAAAAACGGGGACCCCTTTAAGTGATTGTTAACGTGTTGCATTATTTTATATAAAGAAATTTAGTGAATGTTCTGAATTAAGCAAAACGTTAGGAAAGAGTATCTTTAACAAAGTAATGCAGGGCTTGGAATTTCCTCTTTTTAGAAGATTTCCTCTTTTTTGACGTCCAGTTCCCTCCTTTTTCGTCTCTTTTCTATCATTATTTTGACTTCATTCGTGCAAAAATGTTTATTTCAGTACAATTTTGCAACACAAAAAATATCTCTATCACACAGGCCTATTCAGTTGCAGAACAACACGTCGCTTGGAAATTTTCCCTCTTTTTTGTCATTGGTCATTCCAAGCCCTGGTAATGTTTAATATGTTCACCTGGTCTTCTCACTATCTTCATCGTGTTTGTAATTAAAGTAAATTGTGACGATTTGGTAAAAGTGACACCCTATGTCTTCACTTACCCATTGCGAGTCATTGTGATTGTATTTCTTTTTTTAGCGACACCCCTAATGGTGAAGCCAAACAAAGACGGCGAGCCTATCAGATGGCGAACTTCTTCAGCATAACATCAGAAGAGTCCGCCAACTCAAGGTATGTTGTCTACACAGTAAAGTATGGAGAAACCAACTTCCTGCCTTTTCTCAGAAATATTGACGCATTCAAGGGGCGTCATTATGTACAAAAACTCATCTTCAGTCTCAAAGCTAGGATGCCATTGGAAGCATAAGGGCACAGTTGGTGTGGAAATGTTTTAGCACTGTTGAACTTTGGCATTGTTGAATTTTTATCGTTTGGGGTCCGGCTGTTGACAGTAAAGGCTGTCTTGACTAACATTCTATTTTTGCCCACTCCCTGGCAACCACACTGTTGCATTGGTTGCAGAATTGCAGATAGCCATGGAGTTTAACAGTAAAATGTCGCTAATTTTGGTCAAATATGAGAGTTGTTTTTGTGTCCGTTTCCTGGCATCCTCGTTGCTATCGTCCAAACTGCTCAAAGGATAATGATGAAAATTTGCAGATGTGTTCCTAATGTGACAACCATGCTGATGTTGATTTTTTGACGGATCTGACTGCTGTGTCGCTCCCTAGTGATGATTTTATTTTTTGCGATCAAATCTCCTTAACCCCTTGAAGGACCTTCGTGAACTAACTAGGCAAATGTGTTCCAATGGAGCTGATGACAGATGATAATGAGTTTTGGACCGATTTGTATGCCACTGCACCCCCTAGTGGATTTTTTTTGTATTTACCTCTGTATCTTCAGAGTTCAAAGACTTCAGGGCCTGTTTCTGGATAAGGCTATTGGCTTTTTCTATTGACTTTAACCAAAAGTCGGAAATCTTTCTATGACTTTCTCTATACGTTTCTCGAAACGTTTTGTCTCCTGTCTCATTGAGCAGACTACGGATTTTTGTATTTTGAGTTGAAGACAGATTATTTAACCTTCAGCCTTAGCTTGTTTTCTTAAGACAGGCTAAGCCATCCGTAGATCGATTTTCAGCTGAGAGTTAAAAGACATAGCAATCATACTGTCTAGTTTGCAACTGGGTTATTCATTATAATCGTTTGCCACTGAAACTATTTCTGCTATCAGTGATGTGACTAACAGGCCTTCTACAATTAATTGAATACGTAACTATGATTAATTTTCTCAAGAAGTTCCTGTTACATAATCTCCAGCCGGGCACTGCCCTTGGGTTCTGAAAAAAGCACAATCCCGATTTTCAATTTGTGGAGTTCGACTATGTCACAGAGAGGTTACTGGGTTATGGGAATCTGTAGCTTGTGATGGTTTGCCTCTTGGGCTTTATCCGATTTGTCGTGAGGCATTGATAAAAAAGAATATTCAGTTTGAAACGAGCAATTGAAATTCATGCTCATGTTTTTCAAAATAAAAGTGGCGATGGTGATGATGACCTCTTGCCTTTGTCATGTTTATGAAGTTGTATTCATATTAAATCTGGTCTTCTGGACACTGCTTACAAAATTAAAATCATAGAATCTCGGAGGCATCACGCCTCTTTCAAAGGGAAGATAGTAATGAAGGTTGGTGGGAACCACCATCTCTTGCCTTTTCGTGAGATCTCATCTGGTTTGTGTGAGGTTGCTAACCAGACGAGATCTCGTGGGAAGGCAAGAGATGACGGTTCCCGCTAATCTTAAGTATCATCTTCTCCTTGAAGGAGGCGTAATGCCTCCGAGGTGCTAGGAATTCAATTTTGTAAGTAGTGTCCAGCAGACCAGATTTAATTTGAACTTTCTTTGGTGGATCTGCAACTACATTTTATTGTGTTTTTGAAATTGTGGGAAACTAAACCCAAACATTTGTAACTGGTCGGTGCACTTACCTCTTGACATTTCAAATGTTTTTATACTATGTTTACATTTTTCTCTGTTCTGTATGCAAGGCTTTTTATCAGATATCACAAGTTTCCTTTCTATGTAATGAAAAGTGTGGCAATTTATTTTCATCTACTTGCTCGTGTTTTTCAGTCTTGATACAGTTATCCCTTATTGGTAATAAGTTGTTATTTCTAATTTTTGGAATGTGAAATGAAACTTATGTACCTTTCAGTTTGGGTTCCCATTTTCTGATTTTATTTAAGGGTCACAAACCAGCGTATTCTGTGGAAATCACTTTCGATTTTGGCCGCTTATTGTTATAAATTCGTTTTCATTTTTTTTATTCAGTTTAGAATCGATGTCTGGGCTTGGGAAAGTTTGAGCGGTCGTTATTGATTATTGGTTGTTTTTCGTTATTGGTTCAGACCAGGGGCTGGAATCTAATGTTGTTACTCAAAATTGAACTGGAAATTATTTTGTGACATTTCTTTTCTACTTTGATGTGTGCTCGAGTGTTTACATGGTTGACTGATGATGATTCCAGCATTAAAGCTATGAATTCGAGTTTGAAATCGAAATTTTGAGCTTGAACTTGAAGTCTCGACGAGTTCTTGCAGGAGTTTGTTGCTTGAATCTAGGGAACTTCAAGTGCAAATTTGTACTCCTCAGTGGTTTGCATAATCCATAAGGTAACGAAGCACAGAATAATAAATAATTATCTCAAGTTCATATTTAAGAAAAACGTTAATGCCAAATTTATTTTCGAGCTCGATTTCGAGTAAAAAGATTAGATCCCAAGTTGCTTGTCATGGCGGTTTAGTTTTGTTTCCATCTCCATGGCAACATGGCTGTCTGGGTAATTCCAGGGGATTTTTGGTGACTAAGTTCAATTCAAAGACAGGTTGTGAACATGGTCTCGTTGCTTTACAAGAACAAATACGCCCTGATGCTCTCAAAACCAAAACTTTTGCTTACACTGGCTTTAATTCGATTTTTACTTGTTCGCAACTTCATCAAAAGTTTGCACCCTTTGTTTCCTTTAACCTGTTGCCAAATCACCCTGCCTTACTATTTACGGAAATCATGACAATGTTTCAAGTTTTCAGCAGATCTTCATTTTTGCAACTTGTAAAAGTTTCAAACTTCATTTCTCACATTTGGGGCTTCAACACACACTTTACAACAAATAGAACTTCTAATATAGGATGTCGTCATGATTTGCAATATTTTTCATCGTGACCTGGTAATGATTGAATATCCCAAAGTCTAACTATGGAAGTGATAAACGTTCTAATTGATTGCATTTTCTTCATATTTTATGTTTCATATTCTGACTTTCAGCATTCCATCCAGTAACTGCACAAGTGTGGAACAAATTCTGCAAGAGAGAAAGCCAAATGCTGAAGAAATCCTCGAGTCGCTTGGCTTCGGAGCCTGGGCTGATGAGAGCTGGACGTCTAAAATACCTCTACGGTTCTTGACATATCCGACACGTGCCCGCGGCATTAATGTAGAGAAAATTATCGAGGACAACGACGACCTAAAAGACAAAGTGAACAGAGAGAAGACAGGCTTCGGCACATGTAAGTAGGAATGCTGGCTTCATTTGGCGGTACTTTTACCATCTGCTTAATGACAATCAGTTTTGCAAATTGCTGTTTTATGGATACTTAAGTGGTAAAAGCTATTTTGGTGCTTTATTGTTCTTTGATAAAGCCAAATGTTGTATCGAGTACTTTGAGATTGAGTCACTGTTTTTTGGTAGTCCATATACAGTAGACATGCCATCTTTAATGTAGCATCTGAAGTGACCTGTATTTAATGACGAAGTCGACCTTATGGGCTAAATAAAGCTTAGTTCGTTCTAGTCTATTCTTGGGTACGGTGGTTTTTAATTGCTCACTTTTTCAAAACTGAAAATTCATCTGAGACGAGCAAAAACGATGCAGCATTTTTTCCTCATCACTTAGCAAATCGTGGCATTTCAAACCTTGCTTTCCGTTGCTCGCGTGCCTTTGACAGCTGGTCAAAAAATAAACATGGCACCTCGGCTGACAATGATGCGGGCCTGGTTTATTCTTTTAGTTAATGATCACAGGTGTCTGAAAATGAGCCGGGTAAAGACCTGAACCAACTTTACCTGTCGGCCTAATAGCCCCATCCTGGATTGAACTCTCGTCTCTTGTGGAGATATAAAAATGCTTGAGTTAGCTACTTTTCAAAATATCAGTTACTCCTGAGTTGATACCACAGGGGAAGCACAGCCAGCAGTGATATTTGGCCTTTTTGATAATTCTTAGTGACTGTGTTAGCATTGTAACTCAAGATCCAATGAATATGAATTTGCCTGCATTCCTATGTTGAAATACGTAATAAATTGGATACGAGACAATGACTAGTACATTTGCTTGTGAAGAAGTAGGAAAGTGCTCGTGTGTTGCATTGTGGGTAAATACCTTAGAATGAGAGTGGTGCTGTGCTATTGTAGGACTGGCCTATATGTTGATAACGCAATCTGGTGACTATAATGCAATTAAAAACTGTAGTAGTCACTTGTTTACCCTTAGTACTGCATTTGTTCTCAGTTTCTGGGAGGTTGTCGTTTTTCATTTCTCACCCAGTTTACCACACCATCTTTATAGATCATTTCTACTCCTACTGTTGACTGGTTATTAGTTGTGGTAAGTGACCCTTTTGGCGGCATCATGAACTAGTTGACGCTTCTTAGAGTGAGTCTCGTGTGTTTGATGAACTAATTCACTTCATTCTGTTTTGCGCTTGGTGGTGATTACGAACTGTCGATTTGTTATGAGATACATGTAGAATGTTAGTTTTGAAAGTTCAGTTTTCGTCTCATTTTGCATGATTTTGTGGAATCCACAAAATTGCCAACAGCTGCAGCAGCTGCCGAAACAGTTATTTCTAAAATAAAAATTATGTGAAATTCTATTTGTAACAAGTGGCATGTAATTATCTAAACTGTTGGCTCTGTAACACCACTATTAATATATTGCTTGGCTTGATTTTCACCAGTGATGCAGTTTGAGAACCCAGCGATTGTACCAAAGGGTCAAGCGTGTTTCGTCATTCGTTTCGACTCACCTGGATTTCTAGCATACTCTTTTACTAATGCAGTGAAAAACACGTTTATGTTTGCATTGTATTGGTTGTGTTATAGAGACATAACTGAACGTATTAATTACACCTAACCAAAAGACTGCATTACACAATTCGTCGTATTGTCCTGGCTGCCAAGCAGTTACCACATCTCCTCCCTCATACATTGTAGCGTACTAGCACCCTTGAATATTGACGCTGTGGCAGCCATTTTAAGCACCAAGAATGTAAGTTTGGTTATGTCTGTGGACTGCGGTACAGCTTATTCCGAGTAGTCTGTTTGGTTTGGAGGTTTGGGCCGTCGATGTCTATTCCTTAACGTGATCGCATCTTACCCTAACCTTACACCTTGTGTCCAGATTGGTAGGGGGCATTGTAGTCTGTGCCCTTCCTAACCCGCGCACAGTGTGGTCCCCTCAGGGGTCGAGTTAGGTTGATGGCAACTGTAGCTTAGTGCAAACTGTGTCTTTGAATAGTTTTGAGATCTATGCAAGTTTGATAACGGTGTTGTTAGCAAAAAAGTTTGAAAACAGTAAGAGCATTGCTGTTTTCATTGCAAGGAAACTACTTGGAGATACACCCAATCATCACCTTCAGGTACAGTACAAAGACTGCCATCGTGATGAAATACAATTTCCAAGGAACAATTTTCCGATTTCCATAGAACAATATTACAAACTCCTATTAAAATTTTCATTGTATCAGAGAATGGAGGCGTTGTGCCTTGGTGATTTTCTCTGACAAAACTTGCTTGCCTAAAATGCTGCAACATTTTATTACGTTTTAAGGATTCCATGACAAAATGTGGTCCAAGTAGTCCCTGTTAGTGTTTTGTTGAGTTTACAGTTATTTTGAGCTGCATCATTTTGATGGTTCTTTTTCTTGAATTGTAAAGTTACGGATACCAAGAAAGGCCCTTCTGTTTATCTTATCATCTGAATGTATTGAGACCAGAGAGCATTTCATCACTAAGATGTGAACATCTGTGGTTACCCCTCTGCATACATTTCTACATATATTATCCTTTTTTCACCAATGTCACCTGGTGAATGCCACATTTCTGTTCTTTAGATGATGGATGTAGACTAATGGAATGTCGCTCTTGTTATCTTCAAGTTTTTGTGACTTGGTGTCCAAGAAATTTTGGATTATTTCCGATGGAGGCAACTTAACACGTAGAAAAAATGTGATTCTTGTGATATTTCTTTCTACGAACAAATTTGCCAAAATTGTCAATCTTCAGCATGTGTCTGCTTTGAATTCTGCCATTTGAAAAGCAGAAAAAGGAAGTTTCATATTGTTTATTTTCTTAGAAATTTTACAAAATATATTCCTGTTTTCTTTAATGCGTAGGTTTTTTTGGCAAAATTTCTTGAAACCCCATGATCTGTTTTGATCTGGCACTTGTAATTTATTCAAATAATAATTTGAACTTTACATCGAAGCTTGTGTCTTGTGGGACGGTCCCAGCAGACTGCATGCATCAGCCACGGGGCTGGACGTAATTTGGAATGTATTACAACCCCTGCACGTGCACCATTTCATCATTGTATTTGTGTTCGTTCACAACGGACTTGTGTTAACCTGTCTATTTTTACTTTACTTACTACTTATTGTTCGAAAGTACAACGGATCATGCAACATGCACTCCATCTATTGTTTGGGCAAGGTACTAGCATTTTTCCTATCATACCATTTTGCTTTTGACTCGTAGATATGGCAGCTTACGAGGTCACCATATTGGCAATTCTGAATTCCTTAAATCACTTACGGTATAATCTAACCCCTTGATTGAAAAGAAGTTGAGACCAATTTTGCAGTGGTTTGTTGTCCATTTTAAAAATTGTTGTCCTTGAAATTGTCAAGAGTGAAATTAATGTTTTTTGGCTTTAAATTATGGAGGACCCTAGAAAAATGTTTATTTTTGGGCCAACTTTGGAACACGGTATCTCAGAAGTGGCTGAACGGATTCAAATGAAACTGAGATGTTACGGTGCTTTTTGCATTGTTCAAAACACTGATAGGAATTGATTTTAAAATGTTCTTTTTTGCATGAGATGCTATCAAGAAGTGGGACTTATGTGCTTTTGTGAATAATTTTTAAAGTTGGATAAAATCTAGAAAACTGTGATAGCGTTTTTGAGATGTTTTCTTGAACATTTTTATCGCGCGAAGGTTGGTCATGTTATTGATCCTGTTGTTTTCCTATGAATGTACTTTTATTTTTTGCTTCATTTTTCGAAAAAAAAACATGGTCATGTGAGTTCATTAACAACAGATTGGTATAAACCCAACAATCAAATTCTCCTGAATTTCTACTTTCATAATATATACACTTTTGCTGAGTTAATAGTTTATTGTCTACATAGTTGGTGAAACATACAGTCTTTTTGGGGATTTTTTATTGCTACACAAATAAACGACAATGCATTAAATTAAAAAATAAATTGTAGCCCCTAAAGCGAACCATTATATCCATTTTTTTCTGTAAACCGTTGTGTTTCTTAAGTGAAACATAACATTGAGCAAAAACACGAAAAGTAAAGAAAACAAAAACTAGAAGGCCCTACTTATCTTTATGTAGGAACATAGTGTCCGTCGCACGCCTATTTTTAAAATACACCATAAATGCACTTTGGATGTTGAATTACAGCTAAAAAAACCAAACCGGTTATTTTTGGTCTTATCTCCACCGTGGTTAGCCCAACTCAACTATGTTATCTTGCCTCCGTGACAACTAGGTCTTTGTTGACAAACTGTCACAACCCACGTCATTTATATTACCTGCAAGCCTGTGCTTCTTGAATTTTGTACCTTGATTGTTTTTTTATGAACACAAAATAGTCTGCGTGTTGTGTTTCATGTTTTCGGTCTTTCTCACATACTATCTAGTTGGTTTTTAAAATCAGCACTTTTTAATGACAGAAAAGTTGTATTTAAGCTGAAAAGTTGAACACCCCAGAGGTCAGTTTTAATTTCAAGGCTGGTTGTAATGAATTTTTTGTTAGATCATGCGTTAAGGGTTGGGTTTACCCAGTGTCGATAAGTAATTAGAATTTTATCGGTCAATCCTGCTATAGGCTAGTTGAATGTGAACTGTCAAGTGGGCTGGCAACAATATTGATAGAAACATGATCGGCTTGTTGGAGTTCTCACAATGTTCTGATATTGTGAATATTGCCTGAATGAAAAGGACTTGATTTGGCTTTTTACTACTATGAGCCATGTTGTTGCTTGATTGACCCAAACTGGTGTCGACGCTCGGTGTAATGTGGTTGTGCACAGTCCCAATGGTCAAGACGAAGATGAGCTGGAATTGGTCCAGATATTCCTTTTACCTGTTTATGACAGCCCCTTGGCGATGTGACTACCTGCAAGAGATGGGAAGAGAGGCATTTAGTTATGATCGAACACTGTTTATCTGTTTACAGTCGGAGATTTCATTCATGCTGAAAGGGGATAAATGATTTTTTGATGTTCCACTCTTCTTGACGTTGAATGTGGTGCAATTTGTTAATATATGCTTGATCAATTAATGTTAGCTTCCAAATCACTGTAGGGGACAGGTTGGATTACAACAGCGTCTATTCAGTCGGGGTTGTCAATGAATTTGGCATATTTTGTCCTAGTTTGCGTAAATATGGCCATCGGGATCGTCTTCAGTTGGTGGATTAGTAACATCGAGATATGCTACGACAGCTGATAATAACAGCTTCCCATACAGGTAACCAGGGCCCCTAGTTCTCTTTTGTTATAATTTGTTTGTTTGTAGCGGTTGTGTTCATGTTATAGTTTGAGAGGAAATTGGATATTAAACCTGTCTTTGCATTTCATTGCATACAGTCATTACTAACCACAAAGTAAGATGAGCATTGTGGGTTTCTAAATTAGATTCATTGTCGTATTTGTATCTGTTGAGAAGTCCCAAAGTGCCAGCTATAGCAACTCCATCTAGTGTTGGCTCGTGTAGGGTACCCATCAGCTTCCAGTCGTATTGCTCTCAGCGCACAAAATTACACGCTTCCGTCACCCTAACTTATTGAGCCTGGCCTCAAACAGTGACAAATCGTAGGTTCTTTGAAAGCCCAAAAATCACTTTTATTATGAGTTTCCTAACCTACATGTTCTAACCAATTTTACAACTGTAAGTGGCTAGAATTAAAAATTTTATTTTTTCTAAAAAGGTAGGTACATAGAAGCTTCAAACAAAGGCTATTCTTTCTCACCTTGACACAGTCTCACCTTGACACAGTCTCACCTTGACACAATCTCACCTTGACACAGTCTCATCACGGTTTCTTCTTGTTTCAGTCCTGGGTAGTCCTAGCTGTAGCTCCTCCAGTACTGATCCGTCATTAAAACATGCCTCCGACGTTCCATTCCGGCGTATATCCCGCACCATATCTCAGTCTGATCATGTGTTTCGCGGTCTAACCGAGGGTGGGCATTTCTACAACAGCATACTGATCTGTGATAACACGCGTGCCTTACAAAGGCAGGGCCACTACGATGAGACACTGGGGAGACTAGCCAATGAAAGGGAACGCAACCGTCCACTTGTCTGCGTTAATACTGATTTGATGCCGGATATGGTTTGTAGCGATGAGAATGAGAACTATCAGGAAGTGGCGGAAAGTAGTGAGAACGAGAAACTCAGTGAGGAATACATATTGGATTTCGAACGAAGCAGTAAAGAAGACCAGACGTTGTTAAAGCCTCATCGATTAGTTGGGCGTACTGACTCTGATTCGACACTGGTTCCCGAAAAATCGTTTTCTTTTGCTTCCGATTCATTCGCTGTTGGAGAAAGCTTTGAGGGTATCTCTAGACGGCCGTCTTATAAAGAGGGAGTCTTATTGGATTTGCACTCAATGGTTCTGACTGAAGAAGGTGCTAGTGTGTTAAACGAAGGTAAGGTCGAGGCTGGCCTCGACTTAACTGTTTACTGCCAGTGTGGAGACAAAGTGCTCACAAAAAACGATGGTGTGTGCTACAATTGCAGTAAAAGTACTGCTGAAGGACAACGTGGGAGTTTCCACGATGAACAAAGCATTTCAGAGAAAAGCGCTGGAACATTTCAGATACCTCCGAAGACTCCTAAGTTGAATTCTCGCTCCAAGGATTTCCGTCGTCAGAAATTCTCTCGACTAGCTCTGGAACATGTGGATTCTTTCGAACTTGAAGAGGTTTGTTTGCAAATGTGAAATGTCACAAATTACAATAATCCTAATGTTTGCTGTTCTGTCTTAGAAATCTCAATTTTGGGGTGAAATCATTTTCAGGAAGCTTGTATTTTAAACCTTTTTTGTTTTCATGTGGCAAATTGACAAAAATGTGAAAATAGAGAATTGCCGTATTTCCAAGTTTCTTTATTTTAGTACAAACACTTCTGCCTAGTGTCAAAATAATCATAATTTCGCATTTTTGCTTTTCATAATTAACATTGCTTTAAATTAGTTCTGTTCATAATTTCGTATTCGTTTCAGATTCATACGGCAGACGACAATAACTGTTTTGAGATTCCAGAGGATAACCCATTGACACGCACCATCAGCCTGCAGTCCGGTAGCAGCGGGTTCGCTGAGTTCGACCAGCAGGAAGCCATGTGGCTTGCTCTGCATGAGCCCTGTCATGAACTGGTGAGTTGTCTTGTTCTGTGGTTGGTTGTCTGGTCATCTGCTCTGAGCACGCAGTACTAATCTGCCCCTGAGTTGTCTCCCCTTGTACTGCCGGCTATGGACTCATCATTTACTGGGTAGTTGAAGGTCTTATACTGTGGACTGGATTTTCTTGGGAATTGCATGAGTAAATTCATTGATGTACCCACACGTACAAAACGTGACCCCATATTGCAGGTATCTCTGTCGCGGCTGTCCAGTGTCTGCTGCTGTATCTCCAAAACTCCTTGGACTTTTAGATGCATCTGACCTCCACTATACCCCCAAGTGGCAATTTTGTTTTTTTTTTGTTAACCTCTGTTTCATCGGAATCCCTTGCCAGATTTTCATGAATTCTGACAGCTAGGTTTCTATTTAATGAATGACGCAATAGATTCCTTTTGTGGGACAGATTTGGCTAACTGTGCCACCTATTGGTCACAGTAGGTTTCCATAAGGGATACGACGACACCTTCCCATTTTTGGATGGGTGCGATGTATTCTGTGGCACCTAGTGGCCACTTTTATGATACTAATAAAGACTCCTAGAAGCATGCCATTTGATGTGAAGTCTTGTGTGCATTTTAATGCCTAGCTCTTGTTTTTGAAGTTTGTGTTGCAACTTATTATAAAATGTGATTGGCACGAGAATGACAAATGGCTAATTAATGTTACTGCAAATCGCTAATTAGCATGGTCGTGGTGTACATCTGCAGACCAAAGTCCCTAAGGACATGTAGCATTGCGAGTAAGTACTGTAGAATGAGATAGGGCGCTTTGGTATTCTTGGAAGGAACTATTGGGATGCTTTTTCCATCCAACTACTGGTTTCAAAAAACAAAGTTTCACCCTGTAGTGTGAATTTTGTTCCTAAGTTTTAATGTTGGTTTGGATCACCCTCTGAACTGTGTGGTTTGGTCTAAAATTCTAATGCATCCTTGCTATGACAGTAACATGATAATTTTAGAGGATGGCATTTAGTTATCTGATAAACACAAGAGTTAATATAATGTCGGTTGTGTTTATGTGGCAAGTTCTTGATGGAAACCCTAAGGATATAACTTGTTATCTTGTTGGATACAGAGTATGTGGTAGAGCGATGTAGTTATTACCAGATGAAAAGAATGCGTGTACAATGTTCTAATTAGGTATTGCCTTTGGACATTTCGATGGCACCGTGTTCTTATCCCAGCTTCAGGCTTGAAAAGAGTCAATCCCAGCTGTTTTAGCCAGTCTCAGGTAACTGAGTAACACTGGGTTTATCTTATCCTTATTAGATTTCTGTGCAATGCATAGCCAATAACCTCATCTGTACTGACTGCAGAAGTTTACATGGCATGATGCTCTCATTAATAGAGGCTTGGAATTGTGTTCTCAGTCTTTCTTGTTACTGCTAAATAATTAGTTAATGCTTAGTTTTTGTCTCATCCTTGTTAGATACCCGAGGTGGAAACCTTAGAAGTGGATAATCTCGATAAACGGATAGTGTTTCCTTGGCGACATATACCAGGCAGTGAAGTGTCTCACAGTTGTGAGTGTGAAAAAACGTTTAGACCACACTCAACAGACTGTCTGCAGTATAAGACGTCAGGGTTCGGATTGAAACCTGTCAAAGCTGTGAAGTTAAAAAGCTTCCGAAGTGCTAGTGTTGATTTAGGTGTGTTGACTCCGTCAATGGTGGATAAAATGAAGTCGCAAAATTGGGAGGCTCCAAAACAATGCAGAGACTGGAGTACGGTGCTGCCAGGTGGCAGATTTGAAACTGAGGCAAGCCTTGACAGATCTGCCACAGTGGTTAGTTGTCATATTAATTATCTCAAGTTTGCCAACAAAGTCGTTAGTGGGGTGATACGCCAAGCATTTGATGATATTCAGTTGTCCTTGAGGCAGAGATATTTAGCAAAAACAGGTGAAACCGACAAAGTGTCTAGGAATGTTGAAGATTTCTGTGATAGGCTGTCGCAGAGCATCACTGATAGTGCAGTTCTGTGTGCTGCAAAAATTGTTCAAAAGTATGAGGTATCTCAAGTGACGGATACAATGTTGTATTTCGCTGACAATATTGCATACAATGCTATCCAGGGGGCTTATGAAGTGGTCCAGGATATATTTACTGTACCACCGGTGCCACGGAGGAAGGAAGATATTGGTGATACTATGGAAACGGAAACAGATTTATTGGAGCGCTTGCTCAATTTTGATGGAAACACTCATGGTAATCACAGGAATTCAGAGGCTGCATTGAGCGACTCGGATTCATTCATGGATGCTGGTTTATCTGCTATGGTGTCTGGGAAAAACGACCATCGTAATCAACTGCCACGCAGCAAGGATAACTGTGATATTGTTGACAGACATAGTTTTGTTATGCCCAGTGGTATAGACATAGGATGTCAAACTGATTTTTCATATAGACAAGATGTGTTTAACGAAATTAGTCAAGCTACGAAAGACAATCAGGTTGGAAAAAGAGATATGTCATCGAAAGGGGAGTCTGCTGAAGTCTGTGTTCAGTGTGAATCTTCAGTGTTTGATGCGGTTTCTGATGAGTTACGTGAAAGAGATGATTTACGTGGTGGTAAATCTACGGTAAGGCAAAGCCAGCATCGGTCAGAGCTAAATTACGTGCTCAACAGCCCACATAGATCTCAAACATTTCTTTCCGAGGCGCATCTGCAGGTCTCGCCAAGGTCGGCAAGCCTTCACAAGGACGTTCTTGTGAAAAATCAACGACAGAAAAACCATAGCCGCAGTACTGGTGCAACTACGTACTCCTCCATTCTTCAAGTTGAATTCGACAGTGAGTCGCACGTGACTAAGCCGCCTGTATACATGTCTGCTGCTGCCGCGTCTATGGAGGGTCGTCTGCACTTCGTAGCACACAACGAGCCGCCGAGAGAGTCATCCACACCACTTTGGTCACGTGATAAACAAAGTTTAGCCTCCGAGCTGTTGGCAGTTACTTCTGATAAGGAATGGATGTTGGCCAATGATCCGACTCTCGAGAGCAAGGGAGAAACAAAGCTTCCAGTATTCACCACCAGGTACGGTCCTCCAACCGTGGACTTTCCAATTTCTATACCATCTTTTGTAAACAGGTCCTCGGTGGCGAGTGAGTCACGTAACACATATCACAGTGTGTCTCTACCATGTAGTGGACCATCGGTGCCATGCCCTGACCGCGTGTCACACTGGGTAACAGCCTCTGCAACTGATTTGACTGAGAGGGACAGAGCTGCCAGTACGCATTCCTTACCAGTTGAATCCATGTCCAAAGGAGGACAGCGGCCAAGGAGTGGGTCAGCGGCCAGTACTCGAAGTGCCTCTGGTCTTTTCAATAACCATGACCGGGAGATGCTAACCTTGTCATCGATTGTCAGGTCTCCGTATGAGGTACGTACAGTCTCTTATTTTCCGTTTATATTGCTCTATTTGTTCTTTGTTGCCCTCTCCTGTTGTGTTCACATGATGACTTGTACCCAGAATTATTTGATCTGGGTAAAACTAGTGTCAAATTGTACCTGCGGTGTCATTATGATCCGGAACAAACTGTGTTAACTATCTTACTAGCACTTGTGCCTGGAGTACCTTTGAATTTAGACTAAAATGGCTGGCAATTCCCAATCTAATTCTTGTTTAGAAAATCTAGTGCACACTGAATAGGGAACTCGAATGTGTGCTTATGGTCTCCAGGTGGAAAGATTTTGAATAGGAATAGCAGTGGCATTTTTGTCAAGTTTTATGAACTTCCACATTTTTGATAGTTGGGTGTGTTTTTAGGTTACTGTTATGTATTTAAGCGTCACGTTATGGCACAAAACTGAAACGTTTATTTTGTATAATTTCTAGGGACTTGGAAATTTTTATTATTTTCAGTAAATGTATATGTGTAGCAATTAGTCATCTTTTGAAGTATTAGAAAAACAACAAAATTAATATTTCTCTCATTCAAAACAGTTCTAGAGTTTCAAAGTTTGAGAAAATCCAAGAAGAGATTTGATACAAACTTACTGGTGTACCTATCTTGGCTACAGCTTTGTAATGGATGCAAACTAGAATTTATTGAGTGAGAAATGCTGTACCCAGTCTTTTCACAGATTTGTTGTGGGGGGTTTGTTGGAGAAATATTCTCAACGTGCTCCATCAAATTTTAGAGTTTGAATTCGTCTGTGGTTGGCAAGGAGTCTCTTGACGCTAACTCATCTAGTTCCGTGGGCCGGCTGCAACAACTTTCTCGCCGACTGAAGATGGTCGAGGAAGCCAAGCTAATGAGAGAAACGTTAAAGAAATACAAAACTGACCTCTGTCTCCTGGATCTAGCATCCAGCAAACAATTGGTGGACGAGTAAGTGATGGGATGAATTCATGTATCCGTGTGATGGTTTTATGCACAGAGCAAATTTTTAGGGATTTAAAAAGCTAAATGTGACTTTTGTATTATTTTTAAGGGTAACCTTAGGGATTGTTTGCATCAGTTAGTAATTTCCAGGAGTGTATAAGACGTAGCTATGGTTGGGTAGTTGTTAAAACTGCTACAGTGTTACGAATGGTAATTTGGCAGTTAATGAATTATTCACTAGTTATTCATTGTAAAGACCACAGCATGATTTTTGGCTTGAAAAATACTTCACTTTTTTCTTGTCCTCAAGTTAAGGACGTCGTCACTCGCGAAAAGTTATGTAACAGTGGTTCATCCCTAAATACTCGTGAATAGTTAATAAGTAACTGTGGTGCATCCCTAAATATATTGCGATGTACTATCGCCATCGAATGATATATAATGGATATCACCGTGTTCTTGCTAGGTCTCTGTACGAAGAAATGGAAGCCATTCTGCGTGAGATCCACTCGGAAATAATCACTCTAGAGGGCGCTGTATCCCACCGACTATCGGGGCTTGTCTCTGGGGACTACACAGAGGATGACCTTTGCTCTCTGCATCAGATGCAGGTTCTGGAGTCAGTAAGTCTAGTTTTCATCTATGCACAGCACTCAGCATGGTCAGAGACTGAAAGTTGGGTTATGTATCACTGATTTTTGTTTGAGTTGTCCTGATTCATGAACACTAGCAAACTGTTGTTTTTTGGCCTTATTTGTATACTGTTGTGGTGCTAATCACTATTTTGAATTGAGATTAGTTTGCCATTTCTCATTCCAATACTAACTCGTGCATAGTGAGTTTCAATGGAGACATAAAGAACTCTTGGTGTGATAATTGGTTCTTCACATGCCCCACTCCTGTCAAATGTTTCTTGGCGGCCCTACATCTCTAAAACTAGGTCAATCCTCTGAATGTGTTTTTCTACCTTTTACAAAAGAGGAGAGTTGAACAGGATGTTGGAATTACTCAGGACTATCTCTGTGAGAAGACCTGTGGTGTTGGCTTTAAACCAGGCAATATTTTTAGATTCGAATATTTCTTTATTTCTAATTCATCAAAATCATATTTGTGTTGTTGCAGATGATAGACTTAATGAAGGAACAGCTGTATCATCAGCACCTCTTAAGGAGAACACCTAGTGCGTCCATGGCAACACATTCTGAGGTGTCGTGGCAACGGACAGACTCTCCCCTAGCCCATTCTGAGTCATCGTGGCAGCAAGAGCGAGACTCGGTAATGAGTGAGCTGGCTTCCATGAGGCAACTGGTGCGCGATCAAGAAATGTCGTTGAGGCAGATCGTGAATGAGTCGTACTCAGAGGTAAGACACGTGCTCAGCGCGTAAATTGACACATCAGAACAAGTGAATTGGTTAGAGCAATTATGGACTGTCAGTTGTTTTGAAAATCAGAAATCATCTCCCATTTGTCAAACAAATAATTTGAGACTAATTTTGTAAGGGTAAGTGGTGTAAATCAAAGTTGTTTTATCTGGTGGAAGGCGGCTTTATAGCTGCTTAAAGATACCTTTGGAACAATTAAATATCAGACGATATGGCAGTTGGAGAAATAAGTGCACGAGACATGGATAAAACAGGGCACTGTTATACCATGAGACATGGACAATACAGGGTATATCTATACCACGAGACATGGACAATACAGGGTATATCTATACCACGAGACATGGGCAAAACAGGGTACATCTATACCATGAGACATGTACAAAATGGGGTATACCTATATCATCAACAGGACTGGTATACTTGAACAGTATACATTCTACGTTGTCTCTTTAGCGTTGTGAGTGTTTTTCGTAATTCTGGTGTGCAAGATTGGCTGAGTTGGTGTAGACAAAATGCAATTTCTTTCAATCACGGACATATTGAAATTTTTTACGCACAACAGTGATGATTTGGTGGTACGATGGCTGCAAAGAATTGATAGAAAACACTGGAAAATATCCCACTGCATAAAATCCGTACAAGAACGCAGAACTCTGTCCAGCAACTACCCTGTCGCCATCTAGTGACATGGTGTATTTTGTCATGTCACCACTATATCGGAATATCGCTATTGATCCAAAAATGAGGTCAAACTTTCATTGTTACATTGTGATTGGCCACAGATATATCCGTAGTGTCATAAACTGTTTAAATAAAATCACACCAATTTAGGACACCATTCGGCATAGAAGTGAAATTCTCCGTTATTTCTTTTTCATAAAAGATGTGTAGCACTGAATTAGTGCTTTTCCAAGCTATGTATCATAGGTATCATTAGACAAAATTCTGAGCAATTGAGGGCATTCACATATTTCTTTAAAAATCAAAGAAAGGTCAATCTTGGCAATTATTTTGGTCCGAAATTATTGCGATTTTACGATAACAGTGTTATACGTCTCATCTTCTTACTTTGGATAATATGAACAAAGAGCTGATTGTCTTTCAGATTAAATCCGCACTCATGAAGGAGCTAGACCTTAAAAGGATTCCGTCAAGTAAAGGCCATACGTCCTAGTCATCGTCTTCTATGCAAAGTCCTTGCTTGCCCGTTTTGGATTTGCAAGCAGTGAGTTAATATATTTTTGATCAGTTTGTCTTTCATGATTCGAAATGCAGAGGTTTAGACATTGTTTTCATGACTTGTACTCAATTTTTGTACAGACATTTTGCTCACATTTATGAAATGTTAACGCCAAAATATCTCTTTACCTGCATGTTATAGGTACGTCAGTTGGTAATTATTGAAGGAATATGGAACATAATTGAGGCTCATGGGAAGATATGGATATTATCAAGAGGTCACATTGCCTCTGCTTCCTAAACGCTCCTCGGTTTTGCATAAATTATGTAAATGAGATTATGTCCACACTTTCTTGCCGGGTGAGACTTGGATTACCTGTGGGATCAATCTTTGTGTTATTGTGTTCCATGTTACAAAAAGTTAAACAACTGTGGAATATTTTGGTGAAACAGTTGCAATGTTGTTTCACATGACTGTATATGTGTACAGTATATTATGTCACTTATTCTCAGTGTTATTTTGTGCGATATCTGCCTTAGTCTTGTTATTTGTTGATCAGCAGGTCTGTATGTTTGTTCGTTGAATTACCATTAACACGTATGTCAGATTTGTTTGTGAAGATTTTTGAAATCATGTTTAATCGTTGTACCAGTGTATAATTTATTAAAGCCCAAATCATGTTCACATTTGGATTTCATGAATGACATGATTTTACTGTCTTCAGAACCTTCTTACTGTTAGATTGTCACTGTGAGTATAGACTTCTGGTACTAGAGCGATATATGAAAACCATAGCATTGCATATACACTATCATGAATTGCATTTACAACTTTGATTTGCTTGTCGAATTTCATCGAATTTGTAAGTATCAAGTAGCACTGTGTTTTGTTTGTATTTAGTTATAAAGTGCGTGTCAGAAAGACACTCCAGCTCACCAAGTTATATTGCTGTATCAACTGTCAGTCATGTTAAAACTGCAGGGATTGGACTGCGCCTTTGTGCCATCAGCGCATAAAAAAATAAAAAGACGCATGTTGCAGCAGTGCGCCCCCCCTGGTGCATCTTTTAAAACGCATTACTCTTCCAAAAACACAAGATTCTAGTCAACTTACCGCCAGTCGTGTTAAACATGATGGAGTTTCTGTTTCATATGTTACCACTTTAATTATACTAAATCTGCTGGCCACAAGTTTTTGAAAAAAGGCACACTTTTTATCATCAGGTGTAACCAGAGGGCACAGCTTCAAACCTGGTCAGAAATATTCTTGAGAGTGTAATTTTGGCTAGTGTAAAGACCACTGCGTGGTTTTGTAAATTCTAGACTTTGCTATAGGCACACTTTTTATCATCAGGTGTACCCAAAGGGCACAGCTTCAAACCTGGTCAGAAATATCCTTGAGAGTGTATAGGCTTTTGGCTAGTGTAAAGACCACTGCGTGGTTTTGTAAATTCTAGACTTTGCTAAAGGCACACTTTTTATCATCAGGTGTACTCAAAGGGCACAGCTTCAAACCTGGTCAGAAATATTCTTGAGAGTGTAATTTTGGCTAGTGCAAAGACCAGTGCGTGGTTTTGTAAATTCTAGACTTTGCTATCGATTTGGTAACCATGGTGCATTAAGTTATTATTAAGGTGCAAGATTTACCCCTTATCAAAATGTCGTGTCATTTAAAATTTGGGACAGGTGTCCTTGGATATTTCTTATGCAACGAAAGTCACCGTTTCACTCTATGTATCATCTCATCCCAGTTGTGTCCCGGTTGGAGGTGGGAGATAAGTAGTCACACTGTCAGGCCATGCAACTCTACCCGATATGTTGTGTGCAGTACAACTTCAAATATGTTGAACAGTTTTACGAATTATTGCATACTTCCATAGATGAAGAGAGGTTACTGGTATGGAGAACTTGATCCCTTATGTTTTTTGCAGATTTTGTCAACAATTGTGCCTCCTGGTGGCAATTTAAGATATCATTTTGTTCCATTCACTTGTGTGTAATCGGGGAGGTTTTGGTAATGCTTTGTGGAATTGTTAATTAAAATGCACGTGGCAAGTGTACCCCAGCTATAACCCACATGCAAGATGGTCTTTGACTATATGTGATGAAGAAACACTGGGACTGTTGTTAAGAAACGGGCTTCAGTGCTCAAAGCAAGCAGGTCTGTCTGATTGGCACTGTCCATTATTTAGTTCATTCTTAGACTCTAGCATTTTTGTCTGGTTTCAATTCACAGATAGCATATTATTGTGAGCTTGCAATATATTGGGAGGGTGGGATTCCATCTCCCGTAGCTATATTGGATTTCAATTATGAATGTGACATGGGGTCCTTTCACTGTCGGCATATTCACCATTTGTGCTTGCCAGTGTTCTATTTGAGCGTGTTATTGGGACAATTGATTTTATGGGTCCAAAGTTCAGTCCTGAGGCACGCGCAAGTGTAGCCTCGCAGCCTCCAGCGCACAGTCAGCTTCTGGCAAACTGAAAATACAGTTCGTGACTGTATTGACTTAGTATGTGGACAGAGAAGACTAGCCTGATAGGGTGTCGCATTAATGCTGCGCATCATTTACTACCAAGTAATGCCAGTGCAGTGTAAACAGACAGCGGGAGTATACATGTGATGCTGTAACCCATGACAACACGGAATAATTGTTGTAATAAGGGACCAATCTGTGCCTTGCTACGGTACTTGACGCCAGTTCTTTGACCAATCACGAGCAAGCAATGATCGAAGCAATTCTAGTCTCTGGGTAGGTACTAGTTTAACAGTTATCAAGTCTCTTCCCGATGACCTTCAGTAATGAGAAAAAGGAGCTTTTATCCCGGACTACTTTACTGCAGTTGGATGTATAATGCTCAAGTTTAAATTGTTGTGAAATCACAGTAATTTTGAGCTCATTTCGACTTCTGTCCCACATTTGAGTTCAAAGGATTCCAAACCCGGTTTTGGCCTATTAACAAATACTCTGAAACAGTATAATGCTCTGTAATCATTGACGACCAGTTAGGATGAAAATTTGAAAAGTCCTTTCAAAGTCTGTTCAACGGGCAAGGTTTTAGCGTATTACAGGGCAACTGTCAGAAAATACCATCCACCAAGGACCATGAATTCAAATCTGTGACCGAGGGAGTATGGATTTTTAGTTGATTCCTACCTTTAACTTGGAAGATTAACGCCATTGATGCATTAGCATGTGACAGCATTGATTTTAATCATCAAAATGGAGTTTAATATCCTTTTAAAAGTCACACGCCACATATTTCAGTCCTGTTGAAGACGTTGCGAGTGTGAGTAAATATTAAGTCAAACTTACGATCACTTCTGTGGAACGGAAGATTTGCCTAAAAATTGACTGAAGTTAACGACTTGTCTTAGCCAAGTCAGTTTTCTTGTTATGGGCCCCATGACTTCCTGGTTGTGATAGCTTTCTTTTGGCATCTGTCCAAAATTGTGCAGCTTATTGTGATTTGCGTCAGTTAACTCACTGCCTTCACTGACCATGTACAGTGAACTTAAAAACCTATAACATGCCACAATGCCAAGGTCCTGTACTTGTGCATCAGTTGTAGATTATCAGATTTAGATTTGTGACCCACTTCGCCTAATTACCTTTGTATGTCATGGACAGCCAATGTTGATTGTGATTGTTAAATATTTGATGACTCAGAATTACTGTTTTCTAGTGATATTAAATGCATCAGCTTGTTATGTTTTGCATTAAACAAAAATAAAATGTGCAATTTTTATTTTACGATTTTCTTATGTTCCCAAACTGTATCGTAGAGTTACACAAATCGCAACAATTGCATTTTGTAGTTTTAAAAAAGGTAGACAATATTTGTTCCTGTGGACGACTGGTAAAGTTTCGAAGAAAACCATTCTAATTTTCAAATAATGGCTAGACAAAAAAGAATAGTTGATACTCAGACTCGTTTTGAAACCTATGCTCATTACATAAAAAAACTTCTCAAGGCAACAAAGTACACCAATTCCAATGTTCCCATTGGAAAGAACTCCTTTAAAATCATTTGTTCTTTTTGAGTACACTTCACTGAGATGTCAACTGACGAAACAACCAACCCTTTTTAATGCAACTTCAACACTGCAATCCTGTGAAAGGAAATAACTAGAAATGTAAACCAAATGATTCCAGCTTACATTAACAACATTTCTCTTTGCTAACATATAGTCTATCTGAATGATTTCGAAGAAGCCACAAAGTTAGAGATCAGAATATTTTTTAACAATGTAGGTCTACGTTACAAGTTTCGACTCTATTGAACAGTGCCGATGTTAACATGCATGCTCAGTGCCAGAATGACACCAGCTAGTGCTGCCCCCTAGGCCTTATCCTCAATCAGTTTGAAGACAACGCCCTCTGCAGGCCCCAGCACTAACTTGTCCAAGTTAAGTTTCGCCTTTAGCTTGAAGTCGTCGTGTTTAAAGTTGGCCGACGTAGCTACCACCTCGCCAACCTTGGTCACATTGTCTGGGTCGGCTGTCCGACACTCGACGAGAGCGGCTGACTTGCCGAAGTTGAGGACGACCAGATAGCCCGGGAAGCCTTCGGCCTTGCGAACGAAAGAAACGATGCCGCTGTGGACGACATTCCAGATGAGCTCACCCCAAAGCAAGGATTCGTTGGTACGCAAGAAGCTCAACTCTTCAAACACTTCCAGATTACTTTTGCCAGCACCAGCACTGAACTGAGCCTGCAAGGGAAAGAATACATAGACATCAAGTTGAAAGTTTTATTCTTGTTTCGTTTAGTTAGTAGATTTGACAACACCAAAAGCTGTCATCATAGTTAAATGAGAAAGCTATCAAAAGCAGTCCGCTGAGCTTAGCATGTTGAGTCATCCCACAAATAAAACCACACTCTTGATTATGAATACCTATTCCAAAGATTACACCTGAATAAAACCCAACTTCTACTTCTCAGAATACTAAATGGGTTATTTCCAAAATGAATACATTAAATATACTAAATAAGTTTATTCCTAAGTACTCGTGTACTAAATTTATTTACATAATCGTATTTAACTTTCAGTAGTAAAATTTGTTAAGACCAACATTGGAATAAATCACAAAACGTTAAAAACATTGATCATGTTTCAATTTGACCAAAACTATCCATTCTGGTTAATAGAAAAATTGTGCTTCAGTGCTCATTCAATCTCAGTGCTTTACAACTTCACAACAGTCATGTACGATCCACGCAAAATTACAAGTTTGACTAATTTCGGAACACCATGTCTCAGAAATGGTGGACCGCAGATTCACAAGAAACTTCCAGATACCATGCCTTGTGCACTGTACTCCAAAACTATTTAGAAAACACAACAATTAATTCTCCTTATTTGGAAAATATTTGATTGGGAATTGAACATGTGCCATAGGTTTACTGTCAAACACCTTTTACAAAGTTTTTAATTCAAAAGAAGCAAAGAGTCTCTTTACCATAGCAAACTATCTGAACACAAACTATGAACAGAGAATACATCACAGATCTCGAGAGCAAAACCCTGTCAAGTTGAGGAACCAAGTAATTGACCAATTGAAAGCTCCGCCCTCTTGCAAAATGTCAACAAAAAACAATAAGTATTACCCAGCAACGTGTCGTTTGTCGGGTAAGATGGTGGCTTGGAAACGAAGGTGAGTCAAGAATGCTGGGTTTTGATTGGTCAGTTCAGTCACTCAAATCCTGGCGATAGGTCAATTGCCCCACGGTTGCACACAAAGGCTTTTATTTAAACACCCGGCCATACAACGGGCCAATTAACACACATCAAGAGTTTCAGCGCTATACCTTCACACTGTTGAGCTTGTAGTCGGCGGGTACAGGCAGCCAGGGGGTAGCGTTGGTGAATCCCGCGAACGGGGAGCCATCCCACTGCATAGGCGTACGGTAGTTATCCCGCGAGAACATGTTGTACTCGGTCTGTAGGACAAATTATATGAAGTTTGCAATTATGCAACACCAATGACGCAAGCTAGTGCTCCTAGTAGAAGGTACAGAAAGATTAAGAATTTAGCTTCCATGAATTTCCAAGACGGAATAGTCATTTTCCACAAGTTATTCTTGCTACAAAAAGAGGGGCGGAAATGAATTTTGCTACTTTAAGGTATGAAATCGCCAGATCAACCAGTAGATACCTATCAACATGGTCTACACCATTTTGAAGATATCAGATGGCACCACCAGGATGTCAAAATCGAGTTTCTGAAAAGGTGCACATTGCCGGAAAAGCAGCTTGAAGGAATAGGTTTACGAAAAAGCGCCAAGGGTGTTCTATCAGGAACCCCAGGTATGTACAAGAATGTAGGCGCCCTGCTGTTTCCAGCACCTGAAATTTCTTAACAAAAAATCCAGCAAATTGTACTTCAACCTGTCCAACATTAATGTTGTATAGCAGACATAGCACTACACCAGGTACAATTAAGATCACTTGTACCATGGCAGTCTGCCTTTGACAAAACATTACTGTCCATAAGGGACATTTAGAGCCAAATACAAACCAATGGGTACTTCATGTCACCCAATGTCTAGAAGCCATTTAAAATTATCACATAAAGAAAACACCAAACACCCATGCCGTCTCACCTCGTTCCAGTTGTCTCCAACGTCCATTTTGTTGGCAAATGACACGTCGCCATCAACCATGCCGATCTCGTTACCATAGTAGACGACGGCAGTGCCTGGTAGGAGGAGCTGAAGCATGTTAGCTATGTTGACTTTCTCGCGGCCGAGGCGGGAGGCAGGGCGACGCGAATTCGAGTCACTTAGCTAGAGAGAGGATTAGAATTCCATGACATCACCCATGAACAGAAAGCTTAAACCATTTTCAATGGATTTGAGTCATAGTAACAACATTCAATTCACATTTTCACTCAGGCTGAGAAAATACGAGCAATGCAGAGCGTTATCATAAGCCCACCGCTGTTCTTCGACAGAATGGCGCCATCCGTGAGCATTTTCGCTCTTTCGCAAGTATGAGAGAAACGAAATGAAGATCATCAATAGTGCTGCGTGTTCAACGAATTTTGCATCTCACAAAATGTGCTACCCAAGCATAGTAAGTGCAGGCAGAGATATACAGACAGCAGTCCATCATATCTCATTTACAACTACACTCATACTTTGAGAAATAAATATCTCAATGAAAACAAAACAGCAGTGTATTTGTAACAAAGACCCGAAATCTCGTTCACCAAGCGCAACCTACCATCCAGGTTGACCACTTATCATGCGGCGCGACACGGTCAATCTCCTCATTCACCAAAGCCTGAATCTTGTGACAGCTAGTGCCTGCAGTCAGACCAAACAGGTTTTTGTTGAGAGCCAGGTTTGCTCCCTTGGTGTCGTTGCCAGTCAAGTACTTGATAGTCACCAAAGAACCACCAGCGTCTACCAACAGGGACCTATAAAACAATCAGGCACACAACTTCATAATACTGACGCAAACTGTAAACTAATCATGACCTGACATTTGTGAGACAGCATGCCACTCAAAGTCACTATAAACAAAAGGCAAATCCAACTGGAAAGAGGAAAAGGGCAACTTGTGGCTGGTAGGATCGGTTTTGCAAGTGTCCTACATTTCACACCAGTGTTATTAATTACAGCTTTTAGCTTATTCATTTATTTATTATTGTGACATTTAAAATGAGGGTAGCTTTTAGCTTATGGAACACATGCAAAGAATAATAAATACCTGGACAAAGAATCATTGGCTTTGTTTTAAGTTTCCATAAATAGAAGCTAAGAATACACTTAAAATATTAAGATTTTGGTAAATCTAAGGAAAATGAAAAAACAGCGGGAATGTCATAGCAATGGAAATTTGTGGAATTTGCCACTACCTTTGTCTCTCAGTTTTAGCAGTCATGTTGTCCAACAGCTCCTGCCAGTGGTAGACCAGAGGAAAGTTCTCAGGCTGGTCGACTGTTAAGGTGTGCTGGAGAGAGTCGTAGTCTCCCTGCAAATCCATGAAGAGAATCAGTGCCACGACTTTTGCAAGTCTACCAAGTCTAAAACAAGTCCAACTTACCACGCTCCTCACATCAACACAGATTTGCAGACTCAGCTCCCCAGAGACAGAAAAACTTAAGGTGTTGTTGACCTAATTTTCAAAGAAACGGTGGCATCGTGATACTCTGAGCCAAGTCAGACGACTTAACGGCTATTGATATCAGTTCACAGAGCACTGAGTTTTTCAAAACCTCAACTGTCAACTTTGCAACTGTTCATGCAAAAGTAAACCATTATTGGTACCAGAGTGACAAATGTAAAATAGGGATCAGTACAGCAGTCGTGTACAAAGATGGGCATGCTCAAAACAGATATGAGGAAATGCCTATGTCCTATGCTGCACTTAACACTGTTCTTCAGTGACTGCGGTGAATTGTTTAACAGCTGCACAGTTCTGTATCAAGTTCTTCCCAAACTAGGAAATATTCTACTAAACTCCTTAGCATTGTGAGGCCACAAAATCTGTTTTGACCCAATTTCCAGTCCACGACAGGTTGACTTGACACAGATGCAAAACTATTTTTTTCATTCACTGGCATTTTGAGACACTGAACATACCTATCTGCATGAATTGTTTGAATGTACCATCGCACAACATTGGAAATTTAACAGTATGACGGCTGCAAAGAACATACAATCCACCGACCAGTGCCCTCTAAGTGTAGACTTACCGCTGTACCATTACCGGCAGGCTCGTTGCGTAGATCCTTGTCTTCAAACAAATACTGGGCGTTCTGCACCACAAAACCGTCTACTCCCAGATCTAACCAGTGCTGAAGAATTTCCTGGAACAAGTAACGAAAAAATTAACTAGTGTTTCAAGAATGGAAAATGACTTAATTGACAGCCGAGCATTTTTATCAACACTGTGCTGGTGCCAAATGTGAAAACCATAAAAATTCTCCAATTTAAGACAGTCTTTAGAATTTGGGACACGGAAACATAGAGAAAATTGAATTTTTTGATTATGTAATTTGGTACAAGTGCAATTTTGGCATTCGTCATATCTCTAAAATTTCGAATGACCTGTTTCCAATCTAAAGAGTGGGTAATTTTGCAGCCTTTTGGCGATTCTTGAATTTGGGACAGCCAATATTATTGTTGCTCATGTGAATTAACAAAATTGCAAAATTACGAAATCAATACCCGATGCACAACTTTTGCACAAATTTCACCGTGTTTGAATTTTTGCTCAAGAAGAATTATCTACCATACCGTGAGTTCATCCAGAACTTTGGGGTTTCTCAGGTTCAACTCCGGCAGGTTCTCCTGAGTCTGGTGCAGGTAATACTGTTCTCGAAGACCATGCATCGTCCACGCTGGCTTGTTGTACGTACTCACCTGAAAAAGGATTGCAATACTATTAGGCAACTCATTCCGAGATGACAGGAACACTTCCCATATTGCACACCTACATACACAACGTGATTTACTTCGTATTTCACAGTTGTAAAACCCAACCATGAGCTCAGTTGTCTTCAATGCTTAGTCACTACTTTGGTGACAGCTATAACCGTAACAAGGAATATTGTTGGGAGAGGAATGAACACCCTGAGATAGCAACAAAATCGCACTGCTTATGACGACGATAATAATAACAACAATAATAATCATAATAATAATAGTAATAGTAATAACCATAGTAATAATAGTAATACTCACAATGTTATACTCAGTACTATTATTGTTCTAATTGGAAGGCTCAATCATTCACTTGATTTTATGAATTCATTACCAATTGATGATTCAGTCATCAAGAATGATGAATCATACCACCTGGAGACTGACAACATTCTTTGGCGACATGCTGTGCAACATGACTCATCAGTCATCAGGCACAACACAGAGCAGGCAGCCAGACACTTACCCAGTTGTTAGGCGGGGAGCTACCATTGACACCTATGGCTCCGTCGGCCCAGACGTAGAAATCGGCGTATGGCCCGCTGGAACTCTTGCTACTCTCCGCGAACCACTTGTGGGTTTTACTGGTGTGATTAGGGATAAAGTCCAGCAACAGCTTCATACCTACAATATTACATGTAAACAGGGCTTGACGGTTATAACTGGTGAGACCTGTCAACTGTTACACTCTTCACGGTTTTATAAAAAAATAAATGCAGACGGTCTTGTACACCTTGTACCAGACATGCGCAGGCAGTTCAGGTGGGCCCATCGCACTGTTCACCTGGAACCATTTTTATGTTGAATTGCTGTTTAGTTAAAACTGAGCTGAGGAGCTAGAGACCCGATTCAAGGGTCCAGCAATGTACCCCACTGGGACTCGAACTTACGACCCTGAGTAAAGGAAGCAACAATTATCCCGCTAGGCCACACTTCTACCTCTCACTGTCAAGATTATTCTCTGGGAAGTTACAGGGTTAGAAATTACTTTTAAATTTAAAATACACAAGATAAAAGGTTCAAAACAAGTAGTTACAAGGTTTTTTGTGTTGAGGTCATGTTGGACCCTAGAAAATTTTTCAAATTTGAAACATTGCATCTCAGAAATGGCCGATTGGATTACGATGAAATTTTCCTTCACTCACACTCACCACTCACAGAATGAGGCTTAGTACAGATGTAAAATGAAAACGGAAATGAGAAACCGCATTCCTACGGTAAAAATTCTCACCGCAATTTTCGCAGGAATCAGTCACAAATTCCCATTAAAAAGATCCAGGCAAGTTCCATAATGTCTGGCCTTAGTGGTTTAAGATGTTTTTTGAGCTGTCCAATACATTGGACTTCACATTTTTTAACATAGCATTTTCCGAGCAATTACTTCATAAGCCAACATTATCAAGTATTATATTATCGTACTTACATCCGGCCAGATTATCTCACATGCAGTAATTTTTGACAAAACAACACGACATTATCTTGTAACAACAGGCGTCAAAAGAAACGCCAAGCAATCATCTTGATAACTGTCAAAGGCGAAGGCAACCTTTTTTCACGTCATTTTTAGCAAAAATAAGGTTCGTTGATTATTCCAGACATATTTTTCAGTTAATTACAGCTTTTTGTAATTTAAAAAATTACTCATCTGCTACTCCAGAAGTGACGTTTTGGGAGGCAAGAATTTCGCGCCAATTTCTTTTCATATAGACAGACTATGACAGCTGCAGTCAATCATCGCTCTACCTCGGTTGTGATAAGTTCGGTCGTCGTTTGCTTTGTTTACGAGTCAGTCAACAAGCCACGTTGTTCCTGCGTGCCGGTGTGTATTCATTATCGGACAGAGGAACAACTGTCCCACTTGCCCGAGTGTCCTGTGACACACTCCCACTGGATGGTTACCTGAGCACACAAACTGCTTACATCCCGCCTGTCACCTTCTAAATAGCTCCACCAATACTTTAGACAAGTCCACAGTAAACTTATCATTGTTTGGCTCACCGATGTGTTCATTGGACGACCAGGCCTTTATCTAGGATTTCGAAAATAGGGTGTCCAAAATGGGGTTCCCAATATTCCAGGGCGTCCATGATTCCGACGCGTAACCCCCCACCTCCAGTAATCCCCACAAACACACAGATTTTTTTACAAAAAATGCATAGACCAAGCAGCTTTTACATCTAAGTTTACAAAACAGCCTTCTGTAGTGAGCATTTTTACTAAAAAATAAATGTAGGCCAAGACTTTTACAATGCTATCAACCAAGTGCAAGCATGGCAACATTGTATGTACTTTGTATACATTGTATATTTCTTCCTACTTTGAAAAAATAGCCCCCACTGTGAGCCTTCAGAGGCTTCCTAGTCCTTGCCAGGGTGTCCAAATTAGTGCTAGGATGTCCATTTGGATGCCCAGGACGTACGCTGTATAAAGGCCTGTGGACGATGAACTCTCCTCTTCACTCGGTGTCTAACTGGGCCTGTATTCACTCCCACTACTCAACATCACAGCTGGGCTGCTTAGAGGCTCTGAGTACATCCCAGTACGCAGCAACAATGTGGCATGTTGACTAACTCGAAAACAAAAGCAAACACCATGGAACTTATCACAACCGAGATAGAACAATGACTGCCTCCGCAACTCTCACAGTTAGACTGTGAAAAGAAATTCGCGCAAAATTCCTGCTTCCCAAAACGTCACTTCTGGAGTAGAGGACGAATTATTAATGAAATTGCAAAAAGCTGTAATTAAGTGAAAAATATGTCAGGGATAATCAATGAACCTTATTTCCGCTAAAAATGACCTGAAAAAAGGTTGCCTTCCGCTTTAAGTCTTTGCCCAGTTTTTTTTTTTGAGCGGACTTGCAAAATATCATTTTCCATCACAGGCATTTTTAGGTAAGCCAACTCAAAGATGAGAAGTTCTCGCCACCTGGTGACTGGGGGTTCACAGTTTGTAAACATGTCCCTCCAGAGTAACAGCGTTTCAGAGAAACTAGTCGACCTCACGCACCAAATGCCCATTTTTCAATTTTACCACTTACCCTTTNTATAGTGTTTCTCATAGACATTGACCTCCATCTCTAGCTGGCTGAGCCATCTCAAAAAGGTTAAATTAAAATTAGTCAGTCTAGAAACGGGATGTAGTCACTTTTCGCATTTCCAAGTGATGGTGGTCAATGTCTAGTGTTTCCATAAAACAATTTTAGAAAAATCAGAACCTGGTGGTGTTGAGACAAGAGTTTCTTATGAAACTAGGCAATGACCATCGCCTCTGTTGGCCCGACCAGAGGCGATGCAGCTCCTACAGGGGCTCCGTACGCCGGAAGCTTTTTGGCGAATTATGCCTCGCACTGGCTAAAGCATGAAAGTCACATTGTTATAAATACCTTTTGCGTATAGAGGGACACCTTAGGAGGTTTGGCGGTGTGTTTAATTCCTTGCAACTGAAACAAATACTTCTGTTATCGAACTTTTTGTTCGAGCAGTCACTCGTTCAGTTCCCAAAATTGTGAACTCACCATTTTTATACTGCGCACACTCCAATTTTTATCATGCTCGCTAGGTGATGTGACTTCATGACCTCAATCTTTAAATAGGCCAAAGGTGAGCTATTGCGGTCTTGTCAGTCAAATGTTCGTTTCCAAAATGCCACCACTACTTGTCTTTAATTGGCGTTACTTGAAACTGATTGTATTTCAATGAACTATTGGTTGTATTTGATAAAAATAAATGCTGTTGATATGACATTTAATAGTCTTTGTGCACATATTTGACATTTTAATGTTTAACAACACGGCAAATTCACGGCTGGTTCCTGGCAGCACGTACGCAAAGGGCGGGGACTGACTTCAGCTTTCAAAGTTCGCCAGTAGGACCGCAACTTCTGACCTTCGGCCTGGTTAAAAGAATGAGGTCATATCTCTTGGTGTGCGCCGAGTGAAAATGTTGAGTTCACGATTTTGGGAACTGAAATAGGGACTGCTCGAAGAAAAAGCTTGATAACGGGAGTATTTGTTCGAGTTGGAAAGAATTAAACACATCGACAACCTCATAAGGTGCTCCTCTATGCGCAAAAGGTATTTATAACAACGTGACTTTGATGCTTTAGTCGGTGCGAGGCATAATTCGCCGAAAAGCTTCCAGCGTATGGAGCGCCTATAGGAGCTGCATCGCCTCTGGTCGGGCCAACAGAGGCGATAGTTATTGCCTGGTGGTGTTAAGACAAGAGTTTCTGATGAAACGAGACATCCTTTTCATTACCCAGACGGCGTGAGTAATAATGACTGGAAGACGCCACATTATGGTTAGGCTATGTCTGAAAGAAAGTCTTCCTAATAACAGTCTCTTCAAATCTGTCATGAAATCATGTGTGATTTACGGTTGCTGAAGATCCATGGTCATTTCGTGATTGGACACAAACTTGCCGTCTTAAACTGGGGTGACAGTTGGGGGATTGCTCTGACCAATGTAACACAAGTCAAATACAGAATGTTTCATTATCATGGTGCAAGAGGTTTTACCAAAAACAATTTAGAGATGTAAGAGACGAGTATTTATTACCGTCTGTTGCCCATGATTTTTGATAAATAACTTCATTGGAAGAATGATTATTCACAAAACTTTTTAATGGATCATGTGACCTCCTAGGTATCTACAATGTTCCATTCAATTTCAAACCCATTCGAATTACTATGTTCCAGGCATATTGGAAAGGCTGAGTTATTTCTCCAAGATCGGCGTCAAGGCTTTGTGGATCAGTTCCATCTACGAGTCGCCTCTGTTGGATGGGGGCCAAGATGTCAGTGACCACAAAGCAATCAATCCGTTGTTTGGTACATTGAAGGACTTCAAGAAATTGGTCAAGGAAATGAAGAAAAAGGGTAAGTGATAAAATTGAAAAATGGGCATTTAGCGTGTGAGGTCTCCCTGTTTCTCTGAAACGATGTTACTCTGGAGTGACGTGGTTACCAACCGCGAACTCCCAGTCACCAGGTGGCGAGAAAGCCTTATCTTTGGGTTGGCTCACCTACAAATGCCATACAACATGTGATGCAGGAAATCGACATTTCGCAACTCCACTCAAAAATACCTTGGCAAATAGTTAGGGCTGTTCCAGCAAAATCTGTGTGGGAGGGGGGGAAGGCAACTGAAATAAAAAATTATGGGTGGTTGCGTTTGATTTAAATTCGAAATGGCTGGTGGTCGTACTTCAAAAAAATAAAAATTTACAGGTCGTTGTTGTTTCATTGGGCCATAAATGTTTGATGGTGGGTAATTTTAGTAAATTTTATAAACAATCCGTACAGAATCAAAAATTGAAACAAAAATGCAACTTGCAAAAAGCTCCGACTTTTTCGCTCCCTCCATCTCCTCATCGGCATGCAAATAACACCATTTAACCACAGGTGCTCGAATTTCTCGATGGCTAATAACCATATATAAGAAAAATATGTTTTCTTAGTAATGAATGATGTTAGAGGTGATGGATGAACAGATAAACTCAAGCGCCTGTGCAGTCAACCACAAGAACAAAAAAAAAATTACGGATGGTTGCATTTCATTATAAAAAATTACGGGTGGTAGGCTGAAGAAATAAATGAAAAATATGGGTGGTGGGTGCGAAAAAAGGTGCCTTCCCCCCCTCCCATACAGATTTTACTGGAACAGCCCTTAACGGTTATCAAGGTAATTGCTTGGAATTCCTTTTGACACCCGTTGTTACAAGATAATGTCGTGTTGTTTTGTCAAAAATTACTGCATGTGAGATAATCTGGCCGGATGTAAGTACGATAATACTTGATAGTGTTGTCTTAGGAAGTAAATGCTGGGAAAATGCTATCTTAAAAAATATGAAGTCCAATGTATTGGGCAGCTCAAAAACATCTTAAAACCCCTAAGGCCAGACGTGATGGAACTTGTCTGTATCTTTTACTGGGGATTTGTGACTTATTGCTGCGAAAATTGCAAAAATGAGAATTTTTGTCATAGGAACATGTGCTCGCATTCCTGTTTTCATTTCATATCTCTACTAAGCCTTATTCAGTGAATGGTGGATGTGAGTTAATCAACGTGTAACTGTTATTAGAAACCAATATGTGCATATTATGATATTACAGAGTCTTGTCCTAACTGACTTGACTGTTGTGGAAACCTGGCGTTTCTGTGTTTCACATGGTTTCTGTGTTTCACGCAGGCAGCTGCTGTTTGCTATGATACCGGTAGTCCATATTGAAGTGGTAGAGCAGCCTTCAGCTATTATTAGGCAGCCTCAGCTATTATTGGACTGCCAGCAGATGTGCCAGCAATTTAACTGCTGTAATGCCATACTGGGCATAAATCCACTTCCATGTAAATGAATCTTTTGCTGCTCTGAGTGCCTCACTGACACTGAACGCCAACATTAATAATGTCTAAACATGTCAGTTCACATTTAATACTTTGTAGCAAAACGCCCAGTGTTCAAAATTTGAGATACAACATAAAAGTTGCCCGTGCCATATTTTCAGAACCAAAATTTCAGTGTCAATTTCGTTGTCCTTGCTCAGCATTCAAATTTAGCACAAACTAAGGGGCTCCTCGTACGAATTTTGCCTGTCTTGTTGTTTTTGAAACTAAAGGTTACGTGGGACTTCATCAACTGGTCCCTGTGTAGCCAGATATCTAGATAATTGTAGAAATTAATCTGTAAAAGTATGTACTTTCTGAAAGCAGAAAACATTTGGACTTTCAAATTTGGAAAATTTCCTAGGGTCCAACATAACCTCAACACAAAAATGCTTTAACTATTTATTTTGAACCTTTTATCTTGTGGATTTTAAATTTCTTAATGAGCAATTTCTAAACCTGTAACTTCCCAGAGAATAATCTGCACCGTGAGAGGAGGCAGTGTGGTCTAGTGGAACAATTGTCGCTTCCTTTGTGCAAGGTCGTGGGTTCAAGTCCCACTGGGGCACACTCCTAGACCTTTGAATCAGGTCTCCAGCTCCTCAGTTTGGTTTTTACTGTATATTAATAAAGCATAAAAATCGTTCCAGATGATCAGTGGTATGGGCTCACCTGAGCGGCCTGCACACGTCTGGCACAACATGTACCAGACCGCCTACAATTATTTTTTATAAATAATAACAGTGAAGAGTGTAACAGTTGACAGGCGTCACCAGTTACAACCGTCAAGCCCTGTTTACCTGTAATATTGTAGGTATGAAGCTGTTGCTGGACTTTATCCCTAATCACACCAGTAAAACCCACAAGTGGTTCATGCAGAGTAGCAAGAGTTCCAGCGGGCCATATGCCGATTTCTACGTCTGGGCAGACGGAGCCAGCGGTGCCAATGGTAGCTCCCCGCCTAACAACTGGGTAAGTGTCCGGCTTCCTGCTCTGTGTTGTGCCTGATGACTGATAAGTCATGTTGCACAGCGTCTCGCCAAAGAACGTTGTCAGTCTCCAGGTGGTATGATTCATCAATGTTGACGACTGAATCATCAATTGGTAATGAATTCATAAAGTCAAGTGAATGATAGAGCCTTCCAATTAGGACAATAATGGTACTGATAATAATAATAATAATTACCATTGTGAGCATTACTACTACTATTATTACTATTGTTATTACTATTACTTTTACTCAGGGCTTGGAATTTTCCGCGGAAACGCGAATTTCCGCTTTTTTCAAATGTTCTTTCTGCGTATTTTATTATATTTCCGCGTAAAAAAAATCGGATTTGATATAAAATTTCCGTGGCAAATGTCTTTCTTACCGCCACGTTGCCGACGACTTTCACCTCGAAAAGCGGAAGTTGCTCTTTATGTTTCGGAGGAACGTAAATTGTCAACATTGCCGGGGCATCTGGGATAGCATGGTGGATTTCCTCAATGGCGGCATGGCAGCTCGTGTGATTGTAAACCGCGGTGACAAATACTACGACTCTGAAGCCAAAAAATGTTTGGAGGTGGTAGTGGCAAACGAGCTAAGACAGACGCACGCTTCCGGAGGTGGTACCGTTTTTTTTTTAGTCCTCTCGATTTTGGTCGGCAAAAGGTCCACACCGACTTTTTCAAGGCTGGCTCCGCATGTTTCGGGCCGCAAAAATTTCCGCGTTTTTCGCCATTAGTCATTCCAAGCCCTGTTTACTATAATTACTATTATTACTACTATTATTACTACGATTATTATTAGTAGTATTACTATGAATATTACTGTTACTATTGTTATTATTATTATCATTGTCATAAGTAGTGCAAGTTTGTTACGATCTGGGAGAGTTCATTTCTGTCCCAACAATATTCCTTGTTACCATTAAAGGTGTCACCTGTGTAGTGACTAAGCATTGAATACAACTGAGCTCATGGTTGGGTTTTAAAGTTATGTAACAAAAAGTACATCACATTGTGTGTGAAGGTGTGCAATATGGGAAGTGTACCTGTCATCTCAAGAATGAGTTACCTAATAGTATTGCAATCCTTTTCAGGTGAGCACCTACAGCAAGCCGGCGTGGACGATGTATGGTCTTCGAAAACAGTATTACCTGCACCAGACTCAGGAGAACCTGCCGGAGTTGAACCTGAGGAACCCCAAAGTTCTAGATGAACTCACGGTATGGTAGATAGTTCTCCTTGAGCAAAAATTCAAATACAGTGCAAGTTGTGAGTTATGTTTCCACGTCATAATTTAAAATTTGCAGTTTTTGTTGATAGGAATGTTCTGGATTCACAGCAACACTCGAATCTCGCTGTATTTACCCACAACGCCATAAACATTCTTCAGGAACATTTGCTGCCTCGTTTTGGAACCATTGGAGTTTCACATGTTATTTGTTGTTGTTTGATACTTTACAAAATTTTCTCGGTTGAATTATTCTATTCGTCTTTCCAATGCCAACGAAGTATTACTGCTGTGCTGTGGGCTGGAACTCCGACGTTAGAAAGTTTAATAAACTGGACAAATACCCATGATTGCGTGATGTAAAATTGTTCACCTACCAGACATCAACGAGGTAATCGAAAATGTGCCTGATTTCCAAAACGTGGTCACACGCTTTCTTATCTCTGGAACAAAGGAAAGTTATCGTGCCGTGTAATTTGAGACAGTCCTGTTCATATAAGGAACAATAATATTGGCTATCCCAAATTAAAGAATCGCAGCAGATTAAATTACCCACTCTGTTTATTGAAAGCACATGGTCCAAGATATTGTGAACACCAAAATCATTGTCTCAAGTTACATAATCAAAAAATTCAACTTTCCTGTAGTTTCTGTGTGCCAAATTCTTGAGACTGTTGAAATTGGAGAGTTTTTACCGTATTCACATTTGGCACCAGAACAGTATTAAAAAAATACTAGGTCACGAATTTAGTCATTTTTTGTTATTAAGGTTATCTCCAACCTTATTTAGTGGCCTCCATTCTAACTCGTATATCAAAAAAACTAAGCTGTGTCAACTAGTAAAAGTATATATTTTCAGAAAGAAAAAAGATCATGCAATATACAAATATTTTGTATTAAATACCATTATTATTATTACATTAACACCTTTTTAAGTCAAAATTTCATTTTTTTTAAGAAAGGTACATTCATAGTACAGTAACCCCTCCATCGATTTCAATGAAACCTTTTCAAAAACGCTGTTAGGAATTTTCGATTAGTCCTTTCGTTTGGTTTCTATTAGTCCTTTCGTTTGGTTTCTATGACAAAACAAATCGCAAAACATAAGGAATTTTTGTAAAACATAGAAGTCGTTTTTGCATTTGTTACATTACGACAGAACTAGGCCTTTTTATCGAAAATTCTAACAGTGCTTTTGAGATCCGCGTATTCCATCCAACCATTTTCGAGAACTTGTGTTCCTAAGTTCAAATAAAGTCGATTTGCCAAAGCTGAGAAAAAGCCGATTAAACTGGGACGAATGAAAATCTCAAAGTCTTTGATTAATTATTTGGTGAAAACTTGTAAATACAACCTATACAGGCCTTAATTACGTTAGCTATTTCAACATTCTCTCTCAATGTCAACTGAATTTGCACTTCATAATTAACTTAATTATCATTAAAATGGGGTTGACCAAATGCGACCTACTTAAAAGTATGTCACAGTTCATTGTTATGAACATAGTCTTTACACATCACGTGCAGGGAGACTGATACGAAACCAACTAAGAAATGGATAACAAAAATTGAGTCAGTGGTTAAAGCGTGTCGTTAGCATGAGAATTTGGGTGAGGATTTATCTCTTTCACAACTTGTTGTGTTCATTACCACAGAGGCGTGAGGCGACTCATACCATTCGTTCTCAATGGTTGTATGCATGTATACGCACAATTCCCTCACGACCAAAAGTAGTCTTTGTTTCCCCTGGCACCGTTCTAGCATAAGTTCACCTCTTTGACTATTATTGCGACTTGGTGAATGAAAGGACGGAGGGTACATACAAAGCTGCTCTGTACCTGGCTTGAGATTCGATCTGAGTGACCGCCCTGTAACCTTTGATCTCGGATAAGTAGTAAACAAACATCCACGCGGTTGTCCGGTTCCAAGATGGTTCTGCTAAATCTTTTTTCTATCTACACTGTATATATTTTGTGTTTGAAGTTTCGGAGAATGAAGGTAAGGTATTTTGCTAGGCACGTGAAATATTGTAAAAATGACCAATTTTTATGCGCCCACATATTAATAGGTGGACGCATTATGCCGTTATCTCCGTCCGTCCGTCTGGTGTCCGGCGTCCGCTTCTCTATCTCTAAACCACTTTGGCATATGTTCATGAAATTTGGCACATATGTTCCATTCATGAATGGGACGCCATGAGCGACCTTTCGGACGGATCCGACTACCGGTATGCCCCTAGTGGCAATTTTATTTTTTTACGCTTACCTTTGTATCTTCAAGTCCTGAACGGATTTTCATGAAATTTGGTATGTAGGCACTTATTAGTGAGATGACGCTATCCTCCTGTTTTCGGATGGATTCGACGTAGTTTGCGCCACCTAGTGGCCATTTTTACTGTTTTCGAGTCTGTTTTTTTGCGTCCACCCCTCTATCAAGCAAACCGCTCAAAGGATGATTGTGAAAATTGGCATGTTTGTGCTTACTATAAAGAGGATGGTTGACGATGATTTTCCGACGATTTCGAGTACTGTGGCGCCTCCTAGTAGCTGTTTTTTTTTGCACCTATGGCTATATCTCCTAAATCGTTCGCAGGATCTTTACGAAATTTAGTAAGTATATTTATATGATGTTAATAAGGGACGACGACGACTTTTGGACAGATTCGACTACCAGTATGCCCCCTAGTGGCAATTTTATTTTTTTACGTTTACCTTTGTATCTTCAAAAGTCCTTAACGGATTTTTATGAAATGTAATATGTAGGCACCTATTAGTGAGGTGACGCTATCCTCTCGTTTTCGGATGGATTCGACGTAGTTTGTGCCACCTAGTGGCCATTTTTACTGTTTTCGATGTTGACTACGTATGACGACAACTTTCGGACAGATCTGACTACTGCTGTGCCCCCTAGTGGCAATTTAGGTTTTTTACGTTTAACTCGGTGTGTTCAAAGGTCTTCAACAGATTTTCATAAAATTTTAAATATAGGCATCTTGTGGGTTATATTGTGAATGAATAAAACCCGATGTGGTTCGAAGAGTAAAGCACTTCTGTTCGGTATGATGTATTTAAAAGCTACTGGTGAGATAGTGTAAGGATATAACATATAACATGCAAGTGAACCTATTCGACCAATCAGAATGTGCACCAAATATAAAACTAACCAATGGGGAAGATTAGCTTGGGCTGGGATGATTTGTAAATATATGTCAAGAGGTAGCAATTAATAACTTGAAACTGAACATGTACAGTAAACACCCAAGCTAAACATATGTCAAGAGGCAACAATTAATAACTTTAAACTAAACATACAGTAAACACCTAAGCTAATTAACCCCTGAAAACCTGTCATAAACACATGCCAATACATCTGTTAGTGTGATGACGCTATCTCCCTCTTTTTAGATGGAATCGAGGTATTTTGCACCACCTAGTGGCCATTTTTGCTGTTTTCAAATTTCGTTTTTGGTGCCCACCCCTGTATCAACCAAATCATTTGAAAATTGGCATATATGTTCTCAGTGTGAAGACGACCTTTGATGATGATGACTGACTACTGTTGCGCCTCCTAGTGGTAGTTTTGTTTTGAGCTCGTAGTTGTATCTCCTAAACCCACTGCAGGATCTTTACCAAATTTAGTAAGTGTATTTATATGAAGATAACAACAGATGATGACTTTCAGGCGGATCCAACGGACACTGTGCCCACTGGTGGCAATTTCATTTCATTTTATTTTGTTTTCCTTTGTTTCTCTGAAGTTTCTTGACAGATTTTTATGAAATATGGCATTTTCCTGTTTTTGGATGGTTTGTATGTTTTTGCGCCATCTAGGCCATTTGTATGATACATTTGCACATCATTTGCAATGCATTCGTGGGCGCATTTCAACGTTCCGCGTTGCTCTTGTTGTGAATAAGGGTTGAGATATCCTTAAAACACTTGTGAATGTTACTTTTTGCAGGAGATTCTTCAACACTGGTTAGATCTGGGAGTGGACGGTTTTGTGGTGCAGAACGCCCAGTATTTGTTTGAAGACAAGGATCTACGCAACGAGCCTGCCGGTGATGGTACAGCGGTAAGTACACTTAGAGGGCACTGGTCAGTTGATTTTATGTTCTTTGCAGCCGTCATACTGTTAAATTTCCACTGTTGTGCGATGGTACATTCAAACAATTCATGCAGATATGTTCAGTGTCTCAAAATGCCAGTTAATGAAGGTAATAGTGTTTCATCTCTGTCAAATCTGCCTGTCTTGCATGCCAGAATTGGAAATTGGGTAGAGTCAGAACTGACTTTTTGCACTCACAACACCAAGTAGTTTATATAATATTTCCTAGTGTGGGAAGAACTTGACAGAATTGTGCAGGTGTTAAACAATTCACCGCAGTCACATAAGAACAATGTTAAGTGCACCACTGGCAACTAAGAGTCAGAACTGACTTTTTGCACTCACAACACCAAGAAGTTTATAGAATAATTCCTAGTGTGGGAAGAACTTGACAGAACTGTGCAGGTGTTAAACAATTCACCGCAGTCACATAAGAACAATGTTAAGTGCAGCACTGGCAACTAAGTACATAGACATTTCCTCATATCTGTTTTGAGCACGCCCATCCTTGTACACTTCTGTTGTACTAATTCCTATTTTACATTTGTCACTCTGGTACCAATAATGTTTTAGTTTCGCATGAACAGTTACAAAGCTGACAATTGAGGTTTTGAAAAACTCAGTGCTCTGTGAGGCGAGATCAATTGCCGCTCACTCGTCTGACTCAGGGTGCCACCATGACATTCTGTTTCTTTGAAAATTACACCTTACGTTTTTCTGTCTCTTCAATTGGGGGGAGGCCGAGTTTGCGAATCTGAGTTGATGTGGAGAGTTTGGTAAGTTGAACTTGTTTTAGATCAAGTTGGTCTGTTCAGTAACTGTCGTGGCACTGATTCTCTTCATGGATTTGCAGGGAGACTACGACTCTCTCCAGCACACCTTAACAGTCGACCAGCCTGAGAACTTTCCTCTGGTCTACCAGTGGCAGGAGCTGTTGGACAACATGACTGCTAAAACTGAGAGACAAAGGTAGTGGCAAATTCCGCAAATTATCCGTTGCTATGACATTCCTTCTGTTTTTCATCTTAGTGTGACCCTTAATCTTAATATTTTAAGTGTATTCTTTGCTTCCATTTAAGGAAACTTGAAGCAAAGCCAGATAGTTTTATCAATTAATGCTTCTTTTTCCCAATTTCATTTATTATTCTTTGCATACGGTCCATAAACTAAGAGTTGGAATTGATAAAAGAAATTGAGAAGCTGCAACACAGGCCAGAAATATAGATTACTCGCANCACAAACAAGAAGTTAACACAGAGTATGGTGTCTCAATCCTCATTGGATAGAAAACTGGGAATACCCTAGATATATTTAAACTTAAACCAATAAATTGCTGCCTTCTATCCCTCCTGAAGGCGTGATCCGCCTGTGAGATACATTCTTAGAGAATGCCTCCAGACGGCATCAGGCCCTGAGTGAAAATAAACAGTCACGCCATAAGGCGGGACCAGGGAGGAATGAGTTAAGGAAACTTGAAGCAAAGCCAGATAGTTTTATCAATTAATGCTTCTTTTTCCCAATTTCATTTATTATTCTTTGCATACGGTCCATAAACTAAGAGTTGGAATTGATAAAAGAAATTGAGAAGCTGCAACACAGGCCAGAAATATAGATTACTCGCAAAACCGACACCACTAGCCTCTTTCCATTTGGTTTTGTCTTTTTGTTTATAGTGAAGTGATTCATCAGGCATGTTTAAAAATGCTCGACTTAAAGTCGCATACTGCCTCAGAAGTGTACAGTCATGATTAATTTACAGTTAGGGTCAATATTGTGAGAGTGTGTACCTGACTGTTTTACAGATCCCTGTTGGTGGATGCTGGTGGGTCCTTGATGACTATCAAGTACCTGACTGGCAATGACACGAAAGGAGCGAATCTGGCTCTCAACAAAAACCTGTTTGGTTTGACCAATGGCACTGGCTGTCACAAGATTCGGGCTTTGGTGAATGAGGAGATAGACCGTGTCGCGCCTCATGATAAGTGGTCAACCTGGATGGTAGGTGGCGCTTGGTGTACGAGATTGCTGGGTCTTGTTTACGAATGCACTGCTGTTTTGTTTTTCAATGAGATATTTATTTCTCAAAGCATGAATGCAGTTGTAAATAGCATATGAAGAGCTGCTGCATATGCATCTCTACTTGTACGTACTGTGCTTGGGTATCACGTTTTCTTAGATGCAAAATCCGTTGAACGCACAGCACTATAATAGTGTATAGTTGATGACCTTCATTTCTTTCCTTGAATACTTCCAAAACAACGATTGAGATCCCGGGGGGCAATGGTACAACATTTGACCATGAGACATAAATAAGTGAAATCACACATGGTATTTGAAACAATCGTCTTTAATTCTCAAGTAAACGAAAAATAATGCCATAATACTACCACTAAGCAGTAGGTTCCAGTGATCCCAGTGGCTCATACTATGGTAACAGGATAGTCGCACGAACAAGCGTATTGTGTGGCGAGACCCTGTTTGTCGCTTGTTCAAAACTGGGTTTTCAAATGCGATTAAAAGGGACTTAAAGATTTTTAGTAGCTTGATGTGCTGAAGAGATGACGACAGGTTTCCCATCCATGTTTTTCTAGCGAAAATGCTCACGGATGGCACCATTCGGTAGATGCACAGCGATGGGCGTGTTTTAATGCTCTTTGTTGCTCGTGTTTTCTCAACCTGAGTGAAAATGTGAATTAAATGTTGACTATGACTTGAGTCCATTGAAAAGTGATTGAAGCTTTCTGTTCATGGGTGATGTCATAGAATTCTAATCCTCTCTCTAGCTAAGTGACTCGAATTCGCCTCGCCCTGCCTCCCGCCTCGGCCGCGAGAAAGTCAACATAGCTAACATGCTGCAGCTCCTCCTACCAGGCACTGCCGTCGTCTACTACGGTAACGAGATCGGCATGGTTGATGGAAACTTGAACAAGGTGAGACGGCTTGGTTGATTTATATTTTCTTTATGTGGTAATTTTAGATAGCTTCTAGACATTGACTGACACCTAGTACGTGTTGGTTTGTATTTGGCTCTAAATGTCCCTTATGGACAGTAATGTTTTGTCAAAGGCAGACTGCCGTGGTACAACTGATCTTAATTGTACCTGGTGTAGTGCTATGACTGCTATACAGCATTAATGTTGGACAGGTTGAAGTACAATTTTCTGGATTTTTTGTTAAGAAATTTCAGGAGCTGGAAACAGCAGGGCGCCCACATTCTTGTACGTACCTGGGGTTCCTGATAAAACACCCTTGGTGCTTTTTCGTAAACTATTCCTTCAAGCTGCTTTTCTGGGAATGTGCACCTTTTCAGAAACTCGATTTTGATGTCCTGTTGGCCTAATGATACCTTCAAAATGGTGGTATAGACCATGTTGATGGGTATCCACTTGTTGATATGGCAATTTCATACCTTCTTAAATTTGCAAAATTCATTTTCGTCCCTCTTTTTGTAGCAAGAATAACTTGTGGAAAATGAATATTTTTTCTCGAAAACTCATGGAAAATAAATTCTTTATGTTAGCGTGTACCGTCTATTAGAAGCACTGGCTTTTGTTATTGGTGTCCTTACAAAGTTCATATAATTTGTCCTACAGATCGAGAATAACTACCGTACGCCTATGCAGTGGGATGGCTCCCCCTTCGCGGGATTCTCCAATGCTACCCCCTGGCTGCCTGTACCCGCCGACTACAAGCTCAACAGTGTGAAGGTATAGCGTTGAAACTCTTGATGTGTATTAATTGGCCCTTTGTGTGGCCCGGTGTTTAAATAAAAGCCTTTTTGTGCAACCGTGGGGCAATTGACCTATCGCCAGGATTTTGAGTGACGACTGAACTGACCAATCAAAACCCAGCACTTTTGAGACACCTTCGTTTCCAAGCCACCATCTTACCCGACAAACGACACGTTGCTGGGTAATACTTACTGTTTGTTTGTCGCCATTTTGCAAGAGGACGGAGCTTACGATTGGTCAATTACTTGGTTCCTCAACTTGACATGGTTTTGCTCTCAAGATCTGTGCTGTATTCTCTGTTCATAGTTTGTGTTCAGATAGATCACTATAGTAAAGAGACTCTTTGCTTCTTTTCAATTAAGAACTTTGTAAAAGGTGTTTGACAGTAAACCTATGGCACATGTTCAATTACAGATCAAATGTTTTCCAAATAAGGAGAATTAAATGTTGCATTTTCTAAATATTTTTAATTTCTGGTGGTACGCCAACAAAATGACTGCCACGGCTGAACGGCATCGAACACCTCTAGTTATAAATTTCCAGTAGCAATTGAAATACGTACTGGATCTGTTGTGTTGGTGTCACTCTACTTGTGAACATCTTTATGTGTTCTAAACTGGTGAAAATAAAAGAACGAGTGTCTATGTTGAGGAAGAAAATCAAGAGCCACAAATCTGCTCTTTGTCTTCTGTAAGACGTGCACGCTTTTAAACAGGGGTTGGAATTTTCCGCGGAAACGCGGATTTCCGCTTTTTTCAAATGTGCTTTCCGCTTTTTTTATAATATTTCCGCGTAAAAAAATCGGATTTGATATAAAATTTCCGCGGCAAATTCCTTTCTTACCGCGGCGTTGCAGACGACGTTCACCTCGAAAAGCGAAAGTTGCTCTTTATGTTTCGGAGGAACGTAAATTGTCAACATTGCCGGGGCATCTGGGACAGCGTGGTGGAAGATTTTCAATGGCGTCTCGTGTTATTGTTAAGCGCGGCGATAAATACTACCGCTCTGCAGCCAAAAATGTGTGGGTTGGGAGTGGACGGGCGAGCTGAAAGAACGCAGATGCATGCTACTGATGGTGGTAACGTTTTTTTTTTTAGTCCACCCGTCTTTTGTCGGGGAAAGGTTCACATCGACCCACCCGTCTTTTGTCGGGGAAAGGTTCACATCGACCATTTCAAGGCTGGTTATCGGGAGATTTGGGCCGTAAAAGTTTCAAAGTTTCCGTGTTTTTTGTCATTGGTCATTCCAAGCCCTGTTGAAAGTCATTTAGGACCTTATTGCCAAGTCTCTGTATTGAGCCAAATATCTACAAACTATAGATAACAACTCTATGAAAATATTTATTTGAAAATAAAGACTTGATTTTTGACTTAATATCAGTCTGGCATTAGTCGGGTTACTTGACTATGTCTTTTAGCAAACAAATGCAAAAATTGAGGTACATTCATAGGAAGGCAGAGGTATCAGTAATGTGATCAGATTTCGTTTTGTTGTAAATTCTAAAAATGAAATCTCAAAGACACTGTTGCAGTGTTCTAAATATAACATGACCAACTTTCATTTGACATAAAGGCTCAAAATGAAGTCTTAGAAATGCTGTTGCAGTTTTGTAAATTAATAATTTCATTTTCCATTTATGCAGTTTTTGAGTTTCTTCGTAAAAGTCCTACTTTTTGATAGCCCCTCATACAAAAGTGGAATATTTTAAAAACAACTCCAAACAATTTTGGATTACAATGCATAAGGCATGGTATCTGAAAGTTTCTTGTGAATCTGCGGTCAGCCATTTTGGGACATGATGTTCCGAAATTAGTCAAATTTGTAATTTTGCTTGGATCGTACGTGACTGTTGTGAAGTTGTAAACCACTGAGATTGAATGACCACTGAAGCACAAATTTTCTAATGACCAGAAAGGATATTTTTGGTCAAATCAGAACATGATCATGGTAATTTTCGTTATTTGAACATTTTGTGATTTTGTCCAACGTTGGTCTTAACAAATTTTACTACCGAAAATTAAGTACATTGTAAGTAACTTAAGTACAGTACGAGTATTTAGGAATACACTTATTTAGTATATTAATGTATTCATTTTGGAAATGACCCATTTAATATTCTGAGAAGTTTGATTTTATTCAGGTGTAATCTGTTGAATAGGTATTGATAATCAAGAGTGTGACTTTATTTGTGGGATGACTCGACATGCTAAGTTGAGCAGACTCGGCTTTGATAGCTTTCTCATTTAACTGTGATGACCACCTTTGGTCTCATCAAATCTAACTAAACGAAACTAAAAAAAAAAAATTCAACTTGGTGTCTATGTATTCTTTGCTTTACAGGCTCAGTTCAGTGCTGGTGCTGGCAAAAGTAATCTGGAAGTGTTCGAAGAGTTGAGCTTTTTGCGTACTAACGAATCCTTGCTTTGGGGTGAGCTCATCTGGAATGTCGTCCAAAACGGCATCGTCTCTTTCGTTCGCAAGGCCGAAGGCTTCCCGGGCTATCTGGTCGTCCTCAACTTCGGCAAGTCAGCCGCTCTCGTCGAGTGTCGGACAGCCGACCCAGACAATGTGACCAAGGTTGGCGAGGTGGTAGCTACGTCGGCCAACTTTAAACATGACGACTTCAAGCTAAAGGCGAAACTTAACTTGGACAAGTTGGTGCTGGGGCCTGCAGAGGGAGTTGTCTTCAAACTGATTGAGGACAAGGCCTAGGGGGGCAGCACTAGCTGGTGTCATTCTGGCACTGAGCATGCATGTTAACATCAACACTGTGCAATAGAGTCGAAACTTGTAAAACATTGTGAAAGAATACTGTTGCAACTTTGTGGCTTCTTAGAAATCATTCAGATGGATTATATGTTAGCTAAGAGAAATTTTGTTAAATATAATTTGGAATCATTTTTTAGTTATTTTCTTTTAGCATGATTGCAGTGTTGAAGTTACGTTAAAAAGGATTGTGTTGTCCGTTAACATCGGTGAAGTGTACTCAAATAAAGCAATTTTAAAGGAGTTCTTTTCAATGGGAACATTTGAATTGGTGCACTTTAATTTGGCCTGTTGGTGGCATGCTCTTTTCACACCGGAGATTTGTTCTTGATAATTGTTGCCTTGGGAAGTTTTTTGTGTAATGAGCACAGGTTTCAAAACGAGTCTGGGTATCAACTACTCTTTTTAGTGTAACAATTATCTGAAAATTAGTCGGAATTTTTTTTTCTTCGAAAAATTACCAGTTGACAACAAGAAGAAATATTGTCTACCTTCTTTTAAAACTAAAAAATCCATTTCCTACGATTTGTGTAGCTCTACAATACAACTTGTGAACATAAATCAATATGAAAATCGCACATTTTATTTTTTTTTTATTTCTGTTTTTGTTGATAAAGGAAGTTATTACATCCGAAAATTTCAAATTTCAGTTGATCCATTCTTGTTTTATTTACCGATTTATATTCTTCATTTCATGAAACAATAGTATCCTTGGGAGGATCTGGATCGCCTTATTTAGTTTCAGATATATTTTCTACGTATTTTATTTGTTCAATACGAAACATAACAAGCAGATACAGCATTTCTGAGTCCTCAAATATTTAAGAATCACAATCAACATTGGCCATCAATGACATACAAAGATAATTAGGCGAAGTGGGTCACAAATCTAAATTTGATCTACAACTGACGCACAAGTACAGGACCTTGGCATTGTGGCATGCTATAGGTTTTTAAGTTCACTGTACATGGTCAGTGAAGGCAGTGAGTTAACGGACGCAAATCGCAATAAGCTGCACAATTTTGGACAGATGCCATAAAGTTATCACAACCAGGAAGTCGGGGGCCCATTCCACGAAAACTGACTTGACTAAGACAAATCTGTGCCAAGAAAGTGATTATAAGTTTGACTTGATATTTGTTGGCTAACTAGTTTCAAAATTTGGAAGTTGAGCAAATCTTATGACTCGTCAAAATCAACTTAAGCCGGTTTCTTGGAACTAGCACTTGCAATGCCTCCTCAGGACTGAAATACGTCGCGTGTGACATTTAAAAGACACCAAACTCTGTTTTGATGATTTCAATCAATCCGGTCACCTGTTAATGCATCATTGGCGTTAATCTTCCAAGTTAAAGGTAGGAATCAACTAAAAATTCATCGACTGAAAACTCGTACTCCCTACGTCACAGATTTGAATTTTTGGTCCTTGGTGAGTGGTATTTTCTTACAGTTGCCGTGAAAGTCAATAACAGCGTAAGTCACGTTTGCCTGTTTAACAGACATTGAAAGGAGTTTTCAAATTTTCTTCCAAACTATGGAGGGTTGTCGAGAGTTGCAGAGCATTATTTTGTTTCAGAGAACTGGGGAAAGTCGTTACCGGGTTTGGTATCCCTTTAACTCAAATGTGGGACAGGAGGCGACATGAGCTCAAAATTATTGTGATTTCAAAACAATTTAAACTTGCACATTATGTATCGAACTGCAATAGTCGGGGATAAAAGCTCCTTGTGCTCATTAATTTTATTCACCGTAGAGCAACTGAAAGAACTTCAATAATTGTTAGACTAGTATCTACTCAGAGACTAGAATTGGTTCGATATTTTCTGGCTCGTGATTATTTATAGAACTGGCGTCAAGTAATTCTTAACAAAGATGGCTGGCCTTGCCAACAAGTCACAGGTTGGTTCCTTTTTTCAGTTGGTTTTTAGGACCTACTTTTAATTCCATGTTGTCGTTTGGGTAATGGTGACACATTTTTAATCTCGCTTCCATATACTGTACTGGGCTGAACTTTGCACGTGTGTGACTCGTTGTCCCGATAACACGCCCCAATAAAACACTGGGAAATACAAACGGTGAATATGCCGGCAGTGAAAGGACCCAATGTTCCATTCAAAATTTGAGGTCCGATAGCTATGGGAGATGGAATTCCACCCACCCTCCCAACACACTGCAAGCTCACGATAATATGTTATCTATGAATTGAAACGTGTAGCAACAAATCGTTTATGAATCAACCGATTTTCTGCCGGATCCACATCAACTGAAAGCGATTTTTTACGAAACCGACTAAGGAGGGTCCCACCATCGGCGGAGTGATATTTGTCCAAACCGTAACCTGAAAACTGAATCGGTGACGCTCTTCTCACAGGTAGGGGCTTTCAAACCAAGTCAAACTAAGGCCACGAAAAAGTGCTAGATGTTGACGGCGTTGACAAAATCGTTAAAATAGCATAGATACGTCTATGCATGAAAATTCGCTAGAAATGATGCGAGTAATCCTACTAAAAAATAATGATTTTTTTTAATGAAAAGCATGGTCACGTGATTCTAATACAATTGTCTAAGCATTATTTTCGAGCACTAGTTTCCGTGACGGGATCCGGGAGAGGAGGTACGGGTTTCCTTCCAAAGCAAAGACAAAAACACTGACCATATCCGGTCAGATTATCTACGCAAGCGGTATTTTCAGAGGACATTATCTTGTAATAATTAATGCAAGGACAACAGACCATTTCTTGTTTTGATGAGGAATCTTCATTTTTTCTCTTGCCATTCTCTTGTCTCTACCGAACTATTATTGGTGAAATGTCTGTTAGTAGGCCAAAGCTGGGTTTGGTAACCTTTCAAACCACGCCCCCAGTAAAAAGAATACTTCCTCAAACTGACCCAGCCAGTGTATCACAAAAGGTTCCCGCCAGTATTAAAATACAACAAGCGGGGGATTGAAAGTAAATTGTATTCTCCAGAACAATAGGTGTCACTCTATTAGCAGGCTGAACACCTCAGAATGAAACACAGGAGGGTCTTCTGGCACAACACACATGGACTGAAGCATGTCGAGTTTATATATTGCATAATTAGACTGGTGCCACTGAACAAGTGTATGTTGAAAGCTGACTAATCTAGTTAACCTTAGTAGTTGGAGTTTGGAAAAAGCAAGCTGGCACACCGAAGAACAGTGATATCACAAATAAATAAATAAAAATACCTATAATTCTCAATTTAAGGAACATCTGTGAGGATTTTTAACAAGAAACTAAATTCATTAGACTGGGCTTTCCTAATCTCATTACTAACGGCAATTGTCATGCAAGGATATGAGCAAAGATCTAGAATTCTTAATTGTAACATGCACGGGATACAGTGCCTGGAAGTGCTTTGTACATAAAGAATGAATTACAATCTCAGCATTACCTTCAAGGTATACTCTCAGACTTCAGGTATTTATGTTGTGAGATGCATCCTACTCACAAACTCACAATCTTGTTACCTATGCTGGCCAATCACAAACAATTTTTAGTCTGGTCTGCACTCCACCTATTGGCCACATCACGTAACCTAATGAACATGTTTGCCAATATGGGACTAGATGCTGACATCACTACCAAACAAAGGATATTGGGCCGATCCCAGAATTCTCTACACATAACAAATAAGACAGGCAAATGTCCAACAGCCAATTACAAGCCACTGGAAAACACTGAAGAGTATCTCGGAGCGTCAAACTAAGTTGGTTGTCTGGGAATGATGTCATGGGATGATTCAATAACATTTTATTTGAAGATGTTCCTAGTCAGCTCCTGCCATGCCCTTAAGTGGTCAGTATTTCAGAAGTACACCCCCCTACACAATAATTTTTCAGCGTTTAACTTCTGGAGTTTGCCTTTAATGAGGATAAAACGCTCTCAGTGATTCTTGCGAGGATTCCATTTTGCTCAGCCCCACTGTCTGCACACGGCTCATCACAATTTTGAAAAAATGTCAGTGAACACAGGTAAGGATCACTGATGCAGAGTTTAAAAGCATACCAAATGTACACTTAAAGTAATGAAGTAATGAACTACATTTCAATACAATGTGATTGACTTTGTTAAAAAAATCCTAGCGAGTATCATCTAAACATGATACTCTGTAAGCACAATAATTCACTATCTAAGCGGAGATGAAGACAAAGAGGTTAGGCTGGTGCCAGCTAGGTCTCTATCAATGTCCGAAGCGTTGTTCTTCAGTTCTTGCAGTGTGTGAACAAACCGTGACCATTCGTCATTACGGGGTGACGCAATTTGCTGCAAAACAGAGAAAAAGCACATCAGGACTGTTGTTAGTAAAAAAAGGAAGCTTCTTATCTCTGACGTTTACACAAAAATGCATACCGGGTAAGTATACTGCTCCATCTATTGAGAAATGCCTTTGCGGCTTGCCACTGATGCAACAAGAGCAGACTAAATCAATGCGTTCTGACAACAAATGTTCATGGTCACCATAATTTTTCGCCACATTCCCGCACCATACGTGCCAACTGATGCCCACACATGGATTTTTGCACGTCAGTCACTTCACAAAGCCACTCTCCACCAGAGGTGATGCTCTGACAGAGGGAAACGTTCGCGCAAGTTAGTTCTATCTGAACCAAGAATCACAGCAACCGAATTAAGTAGAAAATCTTCCGTTTCAATTCCAAGGCAGTGCTAACCCGTAAGGTGAGAGCTGCACTATGATGACTACACAGTATGCTGTCCACAGATCACTTCAGTCACATTCAATTTATAGACCCATGCGCAGCATCGAATTTGAAACCAGTCTTTTGCTTCGTGTTTCAGAGGATCCATTGTTTCGGTTCCTTAACGTGGTGAGTTATTGTTCCTAACTGCACTTATCTACTGAATGAAGTTAAATGATTGCTTCAGCGGCCGCTTTGACGTGACCTAGAGTGGCACGGGAGTTCAAAAAAACTTAGAAGTAGTAGAACTTAATTATGTATCAAACGTGAAACATGACAAACCATGGCATTATAAAATCAAAGAGCCAAGACACAAAGTTCAGAACTTTGAGCATCCATTACCTCTCCAAGTTCATACATATGAATTTTCCCCATGTCGTCGCCTACAGCTATCTGATGACCTAATTGATGCCAACGACATCTGTTGAGGGCTACGTTGGAGCCAACAGTCGTGCTGGTTGTGGGAACCTAGAAACGCATAAATTCATGAAGAAAAGCGGTCCAACGAAAATGAGATGCACCGAAAATTTATAGGTTCTGACTTAGAAATACTGCTCGACATTTACATAGTAAGGGATAACACCCTATGTACGATACGAAAAATATATGTTTACAGTGAACTACACACTCAGTAAATCCAAGTCAGTGTTGCAAGCTTAAAAATAGTCCAGGGCGACATTCTCGGCCTGAACAGAATCTCAAGACAAATTCATTTTACGAGCATGCAGGACAAATTAAATGCACTGAAGAGCATAATTTTGGAAATTAGCAATACAATTGCTACCAAATTCAAAGTGAGATCTGCCAAGTCAGATGCGTAGGAATCATAGATAGAAATGAAAAGTGCTTAAAAACAATCTGAAAACAAAACTGCCACAGGTCTCTAAAACAAATTGACGTCATGAATTACATAGTTTTACATGGCCTCACAAATGAACTGCATGGTGCACTTACGCCTACACAACATAGTACACATCGATCATAAACAATTAGCCAAGCCCACCTCTGTATCATTATTGAGATTCCATATGTCTAGCCGTCCTGCACCATCAACACTAGCAAACAATGCTGGATGAACAGGGGACCACTGCACATCGTACACATAGTCACTGTTGTCTTCAAATGAGTATAGCACCTTGTTTTCCTGCAAACACAAAATACCTGACAGACGAGTACATGTGGCTACCCTTAAATAGGTAGAGCACAGATCTTTTAAGATTTAAAAATTTCAACCAATGTTTCATCGAGACCATGAGGACTAGCTACTGTTAAAATTCAAGTCGATTAGAAATTTCTTTTTAATATCATATGTCTAGTTTTTCCACTGGCAATTGTATGTCTAAAAACATTTGGTTATTTTCCCTCAAGTCCAATGAACACACGGTGCATTCTCGGCAACATATAGTCACCAAGGCAACATACGTATCGGGCAGTGTATATTAGCTCGCTTACTCCCACAATTCTATAGTACGAGTGGCCATCCCATTAAATTTCAGCGGCAGACATTTTGCTACTGCAGCAATCTTCGGGTTTGCACGCAATATGGCAGACATGTGAAACTAGATTTTGATCTCAACAAAAAGTGAACCTTTTGAAAATCTCAATTTTAAGAATAGTTTGTACCGAACAGCTATTATAAAAGTAAACATGGCAAGAGTCACTTGTGGGGGTCCTGCATTTTGAGAACCAGTTTGCTCCACTGAATAACAGGTATCAAACTGGTTCCCAAAATGCGAGACTCCCATAAAAGACTATTGCCCAAAACTTTTCGCACAAATGATAAGCATGATAACCATTTTAACAAAGTAATTGACCATCGTTTGAAAATGGAAACAATGCAAGTTTGGCAATTGGTTTTGTGCAAAATTGAAGGAGTTTACAACTTCCTCATCAAACAACACAAAATCCCGCATCATTCTAGCATGACCCTGCGCTATCTCGCCACACACATAAGATACTTTTGTCTAGCCTTAGTCATGGCGTCAGTGGTCTACTTACCCTTGCACTCCACAGTTTGACTGTCCAGTCAAAGGATGATGAGAGGAAGAGCTGCGAGAAGTCGACAGGGCCTGGCACACAGTGACTATCAATGCCTGTAATGGGGCCCTGGTGACCTTCATAGACGTCGGCTATACCAGCCTTACTGTAATAGAGGCACGACGTGAATGACAAATAAGTTCATATAATTGTTAATCAGTGCAAACACTCAGGAATCTGTTTAAAGAAAGTGACTAAAGACTTAACACAGAAATTTGGTCCTACTTCACAACTGCTGAACAAAAGTTAAGGAAAGTAATTATTAGTGCATCGCAGTCTGGAAATAATGAATAGAAATAATCTAACTGGCTGTCATGTGTATATTCTCAATGACATTTGCACATTTGCACAAATGAGATTTAAATATTCTTCTAAAATGGTAGCGTGTAAGACCAAATTTCAATGTTCATGAAAGACACCTGGAGCAAGACTTATACAGAGGGTACAAAGATGCCTGATGTACCAGCCTAGCTGTAGTAGGGATAAGAGGTTAACAGAGATTAAGATGTTCAACCAATCAGGATGAAGCCTTATCAGGAGGATTACAAGATGTTGTCAATAACAACCTTGCTGTAATAGGGTGAAGACAGGAGCAGCAAGTAACATTCTAATTCAATCCCCACTAGTAGTGAGAACCAGTTTTCTGCACAGAATAACAGGCATCAAACTGGTTATCAAAATCCAGGATGATTGTAAGTGATTAGTGTCGTGAATACCTCATCAAAAGGATCCCAAGTTGGCGAAAAATTAAGAAAAATATTTACAACTAAAAATATTGATTTCAAAATTCGTCGTCACTTAATCATGTTCAACTTACCCAACTAACATTAGTAGAAGATAAAGAATATTTCAGAGACAGGGCCCAGTAGCGAGTTAGTCCACCTGAGCTACACACGTTTACCTATCAGACACTATACATTGACAATAACCAAATCCATAATTCAAGGCAGGGACGGCTCGAAGGTTTATTGATCATATGCAATATGGGAATATTCCACACACGCAAGAAACTCTTGAGTATAGTAAGTGTAATCAGTGCCCGAGTCTAATCTTTTTACTCAAAACATAACTATTTTTGAAATACTAATTCAACATGATCTCTTATTCTGTGCTAGAGTATTATGGACTACCCAAGTGAGTGTATAGTACAAATTCATACTTACTGACCTCTAGATACGAGCAATAAACTCAAGTAAAGCTTCATACTTCCAGTAAGATATCCAGATTGTGATTTCATAATCGAACTCATTACTTTAACACCAGAGTCATCAAGTGCAAAATTGGATTACACAACCATCCACGCAAACTATAATATACTTGATAGAGTACAGGATAAGAGACACTTATGTAAAGTTCGTAAAAAAGAAAAATGGAAAATACTAAAAATAATTCTGAGTTCAATTTTGAGTAAAAAGATTAGACCCTGGGCACTGGTGCTGCGCTTGCAATACATGGCGTTATCTCATGAAGACTCGCATGACTTTGTTTTCTGGAATGAAATTTGATATCTGGAATGCACCTCAGTTGAGGTCATCACTCATTATCCAATAGAACACCGATATACTAACCTGCCATGGCGACAAGCTGTGTAGACCACACCCTCTTCACTGCCCACAACAAAGTTATTGACATCGTCACGGAGAAAGGAAAAACTGGTGCAGGCAACCGACTTGGACTGGGACTTGGTGTGAAGATCCATGCTGTCCTGTAACGCACATTAGCAAGCAGAGCTTGAATTTCAGGGATTTCATCTATGGTGCTGCGTTTGCTTTTCAAATACATTGTGGGAAGCTTGTTGCTAATAAACGTCCGGTGACATCACAAATAACTTGTTGACGGGCAAATAGTATGGCGGAAAACAGCACGTCACTTGAAGTCACGAAGGGGCCACTGCAACATGCTTCTTGGTGTGAGTACGACTAAGCAACAGTCATACAAACATAGAGGACTGAAAAAGAGCCTCCGAATGCATTCAATTAATACATTTTTGGTAAATCTTTTGCGCAAAAGATTCTTGATCGAGATGGAGTTCAATCACATCCCCTAAAACAATAATTATAAATTAGGTTACACGTCCCTACGTTATCCGTGATGTCACGAGCCAAAAATTTGCAACCACTTCAACAAAAAAGCAAATTGCTGCAAAAACTGACAAATACAGCTCAATAAGATATTGTGAGACTGCGGTAACGTTGGACTGTGGTAACGTTGGACTGCGGTAACGTTGGACTGCGGTAACGTTGGACTGGTGTTATATAGCTTAAGAAAGCAATACTCTTCACCGGCACATTAAGGTTACGTGCACACCTATTTCACAAAAATACCATACATTGGCACTAACTACGGAAAATCCCATAAATTTTTATCAAAGTTTTAATAAAGAAAATTTGGCCAATGCTATGGTGTAATGACTTTCTCTATATAAATATACTTTTCAAAAAAAAATCACATTTTTGCTTAAAACGCATGGTCACCTCACCACAAGAATGAATAGATCTGCCTCGATTCTTAGTTTCATAAAATACATACTTTCATGAATTGACAGTCGCTACTTACTTATATATCTCAAGAAAAAGACACCATTTTAGTTAAGGAGTACGTGTAACCTTAAACCTAATGAAGCCAGGAGTAGGATCACCTGGCTTAACTCACCTGGGGTTGAGAGAGCATATCTAGGCTCCAGGAGCGCATCTTTACTCACCTGGGGTCGAGAGAGCATATCTAGGCTCCAGGAGCACATCTTTACTCACCTGGGGTTGAGAGAGCATATCCAGGCTCCAGGAGCACATCTTGCCATCTGTAGACACACTGATCAGGTTGTGGGCATTCTGAGTGCCCACCACATTCACACAGTAGACAGGGTGCTGTAAACACAAAGGAGACATTTCTGTTACATTCGGGTAAAATTAAACCATTCTCTACATGGCTTCACATCTCAATTGGTTTCAGCTAAATGCATCAACAAGTCACAACTGCGTACCGTTTTTGGTACCTCGTAAAGATGTCAGTATATACCAGTCAAACAATATTCAGATAAATTGTACTTTACACAAATTTTATGAACTTGTATCATATCTTTTATTTTGGAAATTTCTACAAAATGCAAAACTACTTGAAAATACAGTTCTGTCAAACTCAACATTCCCTGGACGCCACAACTGTCCCATTCAATTTGGGATAAAAATATTTTCAAAATTTGCCATTCTTCAGTTTTAAAGAGCTCATCACATTGCTGCATGTAATGTCTGGCAGCAGCTTTATTGTATAAAGCAAGCTTAAAGTAATTTTTTTAAACTTGTACCGTGTGTGCGGCGGCTGACAGTGGCGTCCTCTGTACAGGGGTTCGCTTATTACTGCGGTTGTCCCAGAGAACGATCTGACCGGAGTAGGTCCCACCTACCACCAGGTTGGGGTGGAACTTGGCGAAACACGTCGACATCACAGCAGACTACAAACAGAAATGACACAACACGAGTACAATAATGGGGTTGCAATGGGATACTTCACAAAACATTAAAAACACATGCAGCTGTTCAAGAAGCCCTACGACACAATGATTTCACATTTTCTGCCATTAAGCACACTTATTAGCTATCCATGACCACAAGATGGCGCAAGAATACGAGTCCAGGCTTTACAGCACACAATAACTTTCAGTATTTTACAAATTTAAAAAGCAACTAGTCATTGCTATACTGTCTGGCTGTACACCTTGCTGCAGGTTATCATGAGCATTTTTACAACAGCCGCAAAGTGGAGTAATTAAACTTTTTCAGAACTCACTTTTAAAGTTAAACTCGTCAAGCTACGATTCTGATTTTCCGTCACACTGCAGAATAGCAAGATTTACCGATAGCTTTCTTAAATTCTTTACTACAGGTCCTCCCCATACAGAAAACATGGGCCTCGGTGACACCGACCACACGCACTTAGTCCCCGCATACTTACCTGACAGTGGAAAATATACTCTGGCGTGGTCTTCTTAAACCGCAGGTTCCAGATCAGAGCCACACCGTCCGGTTCATGAGGCGCATCTTCGTTACAGTTGTACGAGGCCACTAGTAGTTCTGGATGCTGCAAAATATTGAACAGCTTATTATTTAAAATGACTTATTTTTATTAAAATGACATTATTTATTAGGCAAAAATTGAATTTCGAGCTTCAAAAGTGAAGCCATATGTACTAATACAGGGCACCCCCATCGGAAGGCGGTCGAAGAACGGGGACACTTAAATTAATATAAGTAGCCCCGCCACAAGGCAGTCGAAGAGCGGGGCCGTCTACATTAATATAGGTGCCCCACTTTTGAGGTACAAAATTCAATTTCTTGCCTTAGCCTATGTCATTTCAATAAGAATAAGCCATTTTAACTAATAAGCTATTATTGTCATTATGGATCAGCAATGTGTGTCTGCTACATATTCGTAAGATGTCCTTTTGTGTTAGTAGCTGCACCTTGGAATTTGTATGAGATTGTATGTTTTCACTAGACCCAGTATCACCGACACCAATTATCTCTATAAACCTGCCTTCCACCACAAAAAGTGCAACTTCTGATTGAGACCAATTATTGGTATGAAACTAGTTATCGAATTGTTCCCAAGTCAAGGTGGTTTGAGCGCTTCGAAAGAACAGATCGTTCCTTATTACTCGAGACCAGGCGCTTCAACTTGGTTTGTATTGGCGTGTCATAGATCTCAACCAATTGCCAGTTCTTTACGAGCTGATAAATCACTTCTCACTTGAAGAAGGAATGACTTGAGACCAATTTCAATGCCAAACGAGGTCTAAATCAAAAGTTCCACTTCTTTGACAAAATATGGGTTATCCGCTTTAAGCCCTGTGTCTCACCTGAGTAGACCAATCCATACAGGTGACTGTTCTGTGCTTGCTCCAGCGGTCATCAAAGAACTCCCGACTTAACTTCAGCTTCTCCCCTGCTATGGAGTCACTGGAAAACGATAAGGTAACTAATTCCCACGGTTACCAAGGGTAACACTTCTTCTACTTTCAAATATTTCAGTATTAGGTCTTAACCCATCAAATCATATCACATTTAAAATTGTCCTTGATGAGCAAAAACAAAAACAATGCATTACCAAGGTTTTTCTAAAATATCTCATTTCCAGAGATAGAAGAAAAATCCAGACATGAAAATTTTCGAACAAAACTTTTCCCATGAAATTTTTAATTTTTTCAAAATTGCAAATTTTGTATCACCTGCTTAGCCAGAGAATTTTTTTAGATTTTCTTTCAAGGTCTCTTAGCCCGAGAATTTAATTGAGAAAAATGAGGACTTCGGCATTTCACAAAAAATAAAACTGACGAAGCCTTCAGCCATCAGCCAAGATCTTCGAATGAATCCTTAGCAACAGTACCAGTACGACACACAAAAATTGTCAGACATGTTGTGATTGAAACAGCTCAAGCCGATGCTACTCGCCATCTTTTTACCTATCCAGATCGACGTCACCGGAGTAGTTGACGAATATATGGCTAGTGTTGGCCTCCTCCGCCAGGGCGCGCTCAATCACTGTTGTGGCGCGTTCAAAGAACTTATTGAAGTCATCCGACATCAGTATCTGTTTCTTTTCCTCTTCGCTCAGTTCGCGCACTAAGTAGTAAAATCATAATAGAATAAGTAATATCTAATTTTGTCTAGAAAACAACGGTTTCATGATTTTTTTGCTGATGTCAGCCAAAAAAACATTTTCCGATTAGAATTTATACCTAGCAAGCATAATTATATAATTGTGTTGTTAAAATTGGTTGGATTACTGCTATTCTTTAAAAGGGAAAGCACAAAAGGTAAGCATTTCAAAATTTCAAAAATAACGACCTTAGCGACAAAATNATGATTTTTGATGGAAAATTGAATGCATATAGGATAACAAGTATTGCTCTATTTACAGACCTAATCAGACACATGAAGTGTCTATAAACCTGTTTTCCACCACAAAAAGAACAATTCTAGATTGAGTCCAATCATTGCTATTAAACTAATATCAAATTGTTCCTAAGTCAAGGCGATTTGAGGGCTCTGAAAAACTGAACGTTTGTTATCACTCGAGACCAGGCGCTTCAACTTGGTGTGTATTGGCGTGTCATTTTATGCACCGAACATAGTCTCAACCAATTGCCAGTTCCTTACGAGCCCAAAAATCACTTATCACCTAAAGAAGGAACGAGTTGAGACCAATTTCAAAGCCACATGAAGTCTAAATCAAAAGTTCCACTTTTTTGACAAAATATGGGTTATCCGCTTTAAGCCCTGTGTCTCACCTGAGTAGACCAATCCATACAGGTGACTGTTCTGTGCTTGCTCCAGCGGTCATCAAAGAACTCCCGACTTAACTTCAGCTTCTCTCCTGCTGTGGAGTCACTGGAAAATGATAAGGTAACTAATTGCCACGGTTACCAAGGGTCACACTTCTTCTACTTTCTAATATTTCAGTATTAGGTCTTAACCCATCAAATCATATCATATTTAAAATTGTCCTTGATGAGCAAAAAAAAACAATGTGTTACCAATGTTTTTCTAAAATATCTCATTTCCAGAGATAGAAGTAAAATCCAGACGTGAAAATTTTTGAACGAAACTTTTTCCAAATTTTAATTTTTTCAAAACTGCAAATTTTGCATCACCTGATTAGCCAGAGAATTTTTTTAGATTTTCTTTCAAGGTCTCTTAGCCTGAGAATTTAATTGAGAAAAATGAAGACTTCGGCATTTCACAAAAAATAAAACTGACGAAGCCTTCAGCCAAGATCTTCGAATGAATCCTTAGCAACAGTACCAGTATGACACAAAAAATTGTCAGACATGTTTTGATTGAAACAGCTCAAGCCGATGCTACTCGCCATCTTTTTACCTATCCAGATCGACGTCACCGGAGTAGTTGACGAATATATGGCTAGTGTTGGCCTCCTCCGCCAGGGCGCGCTCAATCACTGTTGTGGCGCGTTCAAAGAACTTATTGAAGTCATCCGACATCAGTATCTGTTTCTTTTCCTCTTCGCTCAGTTCGCGCACTAAGTAGTAAAATCATAATAGAATAAGTAATATCTAATTTTGTCTAGAAAACAACGGTTTCATGATTTTTTTGCTGATGTCAGCCAAAAAAACATTTTCCGATTAGAATTTATACCTAGCAAGCATAATTATATAATTGTGTTGTTAAAATTGGTTGGATTACTGCTATTCTTTAAAAGGGAAAGCACAAAAGGTAAGCATTTCAAAATTTCAAAAATAACGACCTTAGCGACAAAATCGATGCAAAAAGGCCACATGTAAACGTAGATGTAGAAAGTAGGAGGAGCAGGGGGCAACTGCACAGTGGTTGAGGTAACCAAACTGATGGAGCAAAACTGTTGTGGTCTAGAGGGTGAAACTGGTGGCAACCGGGGAAGGGTAAAATCAAAACTAATGTCCCCCAGCTGAGAGGGTATACTCATTTTCCCTTCTCCTTCACTAAAGAGCACCTTCCTCCACAAACAGTAAAGCATCTGACACTTCATAATATTTTTCATTTCTACACCACAAGCAAAGTACCTCGTGAATCCTTCATTTACGACGAACACGACTAAAAAAACATTGGGAAAGTTTTGCCCCGAGAAGAGGTACATTCAAGGACACTTTCGCCAGGTAAGCTACCAACATCTATCTGACCCTAGCACAGAAAAGCTGGAGACAACTGTTGCGGCACCTTGCTAGCAAAACGCAGCTTTAGGAAAGCTCCCAAGCGTATGAAACCATTCCCAACACATTTATAACAAAACAGAAACATCTCCGTACAAGCGTTAGTTAAGCATATGGTATTTACCTTGTCTGCGAGCAGCTATACATAGCAGGAATAGTGGTTATAAACAACTTGTTGATAAATGTACTTGAGGACTTCAGTAATCTTTTGACATTAGGAGGTGTTAAAATAAATTTGTCCAACAACCTCGGTCTCCCTCTACTCACAAGTAGTTCAGCCACATTATTGGGTCTGCCCCACTAATATTCACTTTGCCTTGCAAATCAACCATTTGGTATGCAAATTAACTATTTGAAGTGCAAATGAGCAATTCCTGGGAACAGAACAGACCCACACTTCCCCTTTAAAAGTTTCGCTCACTAAGCTGAATCAACATAATAGAAGGAACATTTTAAAGCACAGCAATTATACAATTTTTTTACTTACTGGTTGTATTAACACTTAAAAATTGTTATAAAAAGGCCGTTTTAACAAGTACACAGCTGCAATTCCAACAAATATGCACACCATCTTAACTAATTGATAAATATTAATTTATTATTTATCTATTCAGACCAATCATTGACCCACCTTCTTCCTTCTTCTCGCGCTCCTTCTGCGACACAGCAGGGGCCACGTGCTCCACGTGAGGCATCTTGGACGACGGCGGGTGGTGTGACGGCGAAGGCTCCAACGAGTCGGCATCATCATCTAGGTAGGGGCCACGATCGTAGGTGAGAACTGGGCGGTCACCAAGGGGTAACAGTCAAGGATTAATAGGGACAGTGCCATCAGCATGGACATCCACACGCATAAACACGGGAACATGCACACGGACACAGCAAAAAAGTGAGGGAACACTGGTGCATTCTTCCTTCACAATCTTTGAAATACATGCTATCAATTACAACATAAAATGGAAGAAAGATTGTTTTTCATCTTCACGAGACAGAGCGTAACAAACAGTCGATTTCTCTTTGTTCTTGGATGCGTTTCGCACGCGAGACACATGTGAAACAATTGGCGCGAGAAATCTTGGCTTATGGAACGGAAATAGCTATTATTCTGACAACTTATTCTGATAATCAAACATTCCAGCCTCGTTGAACAATCATTTCAGTGGGATCCATTATGCTAGTGTTCGCAAGTAAAGTATCGGACTTACTCGTGAAATTCATGCTTTTCGCTTGTGCGATTTCACATGGGCTTACATGTCCTCACTTTTCTCAAAAGACACTTAGTCTACGAAACACAGCCCAGAACGTCTTCTACATTTGAGAATCATAATTATTAGCTTGCAATCAGTCTAACTCTAACAGATCTTTGCTTTGACTAAACCTTACTTGAAAATTGACAGAACTGTCTTATACAAGACTTGTATTTATGAGTTTTCTTACACTTCCATATGATACATCAACTACAAACAGTAATTAGTATGCTACAGCATGCCAACAAAATAACAAGGAACAGATATATGGGCACAGCATTGCACCGCATCGAATCGCTATTCATTACGAAACTCATCAGAAAAGGTCAGACTGTTCGAGGACGAAATCAACCAAAACGAATTTCACTGGAACGGGAATGGCCCACACAAGAGATATTGCTACAAACGGAATGGGACGAACACTGCATCATTCAGTAAAGCATATTGTGGGTATCCCTCGGTCCATACAACTCGATATTACCCTCAAGATAATTCTATATTTGTAAGTTGAAAATAATTAACAAGAACTAGAATGGCCCCACGTACAACAGTACGTAACAACAATCGGAAATCGAGAGAAAATCTTCAAGCGACAGCATGTGTACCAGGCAGAAAACATATGATTTTCTGTGAAAGTAATCCCAAAGTTCCACGCAAAATTTTTTGAATTTTGTCAAGCCAATTTGAAAATAATTGGCCAAAGTCCAGTGAAGACGGATCGTCAACCGATCAAGCACAGACATCGTAATGCACCCAACCAACATATGCGTGTGTGCATTAAAATAAACTTTGAAGTAAAGAAACCTATCGAAATAAGCAATACCTAACTACAACAAAATTGAATCAACACACTGCCACAGTAACTTCGGAAAATATTTTAAAATACATAAGGCACACTGTTACATGCTAACAACCCAAACCAAGAAAAAAAAATCTTGGGTCTTCTCCCCGAGACGTAGCCATGTACCCAAAATCTTTGCTTTTAGCTAACAATATAGATGGACACCCACACCAGTGTTGCCTGTGGCATCACAACAGCCACATACCAAAATACCACAATGCCACCTTTGATTCTGTCATATTTCCCCACAATGCTGTGTAGGAAAAGATTACTCATTCCACAGTTGTACACTGTTGCCGTGCAGATTATTCTTTACAGGAAATTTATTTCCACATACGTCATTCTGACGATAGTGAAGTTTCACTGATGCACTGTGAATTCCAATGTTGACACCGAAATTTTTGAAAAGCTGAATGGGCGCGACACATCATTCCGTATCTATTCCTATCAGCACACAAACATTTAGAGGGATAGCCCTTACAAAACTAGGTCAATTATGCAATGACAATTTCCTACCTCGACAAAAAGGCAAGTTGAATACGGGATGCAGCTGCTATTATGGTATCTAGTGACATCATTGTGACGATAACACTTTTTCTCAAGAATCGGACAAGAAACCCATGAAATCCTAGCTTATGTAGATTTCTATCAATAGCAATCTGTGATCCACTATTATATAAGGTTATTTTCCTCCACTTTTTTATTTTGCTCCTGCTATACGGTATATGGGAAGGAATGGAAAAGGTTGTGTGGTAACTAATAATTAGTTCAATGTTTAATGGACTGGGTTGTTGTTGCTTTGAGTCAATGAACGTCACGGTTGAGGTACTAAAACAAAGGCTGGTTTAGCCAAAAATTACAACACAAGCATAATGCAAACGACGTACAGAACGTAGAAAGAACAGCAAAATAGACACATGACGTCACAACAATGAGGTATGCGACATGCACTGATTCCGCCTCCCATTGTTACGGGATCACGTGACTTAGTGGAGTAATAAGCTGGGTTATTGAGACCTATGACATACAGCGCAACTTACATTTACTGGGCAACATATTTACAATTCTTTGTATTCTAACACTTTTCTGACATACCAAACTGAAAGTATGATCGAAGTTGGATTGAACATGATTTATGTAATAAAGAAAAAGGATTTTGTTATCTTACCAAGGTGTGCAGTATCTATAGGCTTTAGTGATAAACATGATGGTAAGTTTCAACTTTTGCTATGACAGTGAGTTGCACATGCAGAATACTGTGTAGATCCCGCAACAATGGGAAGAGAAAGATCACTGTGTCCGACTCCGTTGACGGACGACACCCTACCTGCAGCAAACTCATCATCCCATTCTAAGTGTCCATAAAATTTAGGGGAGCCGAATGAATGTGGGGAGCCAACGCGAGGTGATCCTATGCTGTGCCGGGGAGAGCTGTGACGCGGAGATATTGGACCTCCTGATGGGGGCAGGAAGCGTTAAGAGAGATTCATTAACTTTGGTGCTGACAAATAGTTCAGTATTATCACAAGTTACATGAACGCAAACGACTAACTTCACTTCTGGAATTAATCTCTATATATAATATGTATATAGACACAAAAATCTTGCTTGGAATCTTTAAAGAATCTAGGTCTATCAAAAGAGAGAAACCACTTAAAAGAAGACATACAAAACTAACATTCGGTACAAATAATTTGTTCAATATTTAGCTACGACATACAAGAAATGAGAACTAATTGGGAAAGATCGCCAACAAAAGTGATGACTCATTACGCTAACATAATCTGACTAAAAGTTAAAAGCCCGAGGAGTGAAAAGGGTAAAACTAGAGCACGTCTACGCTACTAATTCGACAAGGCAGTAAACATGAAACGTACCGGGATTACCATACCAATGATCAAATGCTTGTTCTAGAAATACAATACGGTCAACACAAAATGACACAGCTAGCTACAGGGGTTGTTCAAATACATATGCCGTACTAGTCTTTTGGAATCAGTCGCACTTCATTTTTCAAAAAATAATGTTCATACACTGCTGCACGTTTTAACTTGGTCAGAGACATTCGGCGATTAATCCACAGAGTTATGATTTATGAACAATCTTAACACAAACTATTCAAAAGTGAGCGAATGAATGCATTTACAAAAAGCTGCAATAACACATTATCAGCGTCTTGAGTTGTTCATATTATGTAAATATTAAATTGTCACAAGCTGATTTGAAATTCAGAAAAGAAGACGTACCGTACTTGTCCAGGCCAATTCCCAGGAGGAACTCAAAAATCAGGGATTAGGTGTTACGTCAAACACTGGATTTGGGAAACACACCGAAGCTACATTTACATTAAGGAAATTCTTCGCTTATTTCGCAAAAAAATAACAGCTGAAATTGCCATTAATCTATTTTTCAACGCTGATTACTTGTAAATATTATAAGCTCAGACTACGAAATGTTTGTAAACATTACAAGCTGTACTATATGTTGATTCATGACAAGTGCAAACTAAAAACCAAACTAACAAAAGACTAAAATTTTATTATATTTATTTTTGTAGAGAAATTCGATAAAATAAAACGTCACTTGTCTGCCATATTGTGAGCTTAATAGGTGACGAATTACGTAACACTCGCTAGCAGGAGTCAACTAAAAGTAGGTCGAGAGGCACAGATATTTTTTACCCAAATATGGTGTGGTGCTGTAGAAACTGACTCTGTATCTAAAGTAACCTAGATTTGTACATTTACCAAGTTAAAGTTTGTGTGAAACAGGTGTTCACAAAGACACGGTCATTTTCAAGGAAGTCTAGTTTGCAGGAATTAAGCAAAGCATGGGCGTGAAAACGAAAAAAACTTGAACATTTTGTGGGTGGTGTTAAGCCGAAAATGGGCATTGACCTAGGCGAGTACGGTACTTCTGTGTTTTGTGATGTTTTATCAGGAGTCCAACTGACCTAAGTAAATTCCGAACATTGTCACGGTCGGGTAAACTTATAAACAACAACGAACAACAAATTTTAAGGTTGGACAACTTGATAAATGAATTGCAATTAAAAAATAAAGACTCGTTAAACTGTGAAACTGCTGATATGGTTCACAAAAAACTTCCAAAAAGTAAAATAGTTAAGATTGACACACAAAAGCTTCTCAGAAAAAATGAATTGGAGTGCAAACAACAAATAAAGCAACGAGTTAAAATTACACACTTTTGTTGTGAACAGGTTTCTCAAGTGACTGAAGTATTCAGTGAAAATACAGTGAAATGAACGACAGATTGTAACTAAACATGTAGATAGTATCTTACTTGTCATTTCCATTCTAGCTACTACAAAACCAATCAAAATAGGTATTCAAAAGGTAAAGGGAGAATCACATGCTTGCCTGGGCAAGTCACTTACAGGTGCCCCAGATTTTGAGAACCAGTTTTATGCACGTTATTCAGTGGAGAAAACTGGTTCTCAAAATGCGGGACCCCTGTGGGTGACTATTGCCCTCGTTTAGCTATAAATTCTATTATAGTTTAGTACCACTGTTCGATGCAACGAACACCTTATGCTCATAGACACAACAACCCAGTCTGAATAAGTTTTACGAACTCAAAAGTTTGATATTTTCGTCAAACAGCACCATTTTTAGCTGATATACTCGTGTCATTTGATCCCATGTGACAATTGCCAGAAAAAATATGACTGTTGTTACAGACAAATTTTACTATGACAAAATTTTACAAGGCAAAATTTTTGCATTGAAACATAAATCTGCTAAGTTTCTGAGTCCCCCCAACTTCGACATTTGAACAATTAAAATATTAAAAAGTCTAAGTCAGACTGCTTTCCAGCCTATAGATCTATCAGGCTCACAGATGTCTGACAAGGGCATTTTCAAGAACAGATCATAGGCACTACAGCAGATTAGTGGAAATACTTCCTTCCAAAAGACCCTGCGAAAATTTCAGGTAGTCTGAAATACATAGGAACCCTAATACTGAAAGCACAAATGACTCGTTTGCTACAAACTCAAAAACTATGTAGGACTAGTTGGGGGTCGAATTAAGGTCAAGCAACAGATAATTTGTGACACTGGCTTTCCACGTCAGTTATTTAAACGCCTAAGTAAACAGCTCGTGGAAAAACAACGCCGTGACCGTTGTAAAGAATGTAAAAAACGTAAAATTCCCCCACCGTAAATCTCCATCTACATGTAGTGTGAACTTCAGGAAGCGCTGTTCACCAAACTGTATTACCATGCACCAGCTTATTTGAATGGGTGAGTCTCGGCGTTTGGGAAAATACAACTGATGGGTCTCTAGGCGAAACATACATTACGATCGCAAAAATCAGACGTCGTTCAAATTTCCGAACTAACAAATTGCAGTCTTGTGGATTTCATTCCCAATACCACTTAAATATTATAAATGTTTTTGACGCAGTTCGTTAATAGTAGTCGCAGTAATCAAAAGCTATGCAATGCAGTTACAGAGCCCGGAAACGTGTCTTCAAAATGAGATGGGGAGTAACATGTTAAACTGAACAAGAACTGTTTGAGGTAATCATTCACAACTTCGGTAGATAAACTTACCATAGTAGTCCCAAGAGGATCGCACTTAACAGAAGAAAACAAAATCGATAAAGCCATGCTAAACTGTAACCAACTGACAAGACACCGTTGAGCAAAGCAAGAGACAAGACACATAACTGCAAAAAAGGAGCACATCCAGGTTATTTTTCTCAGAAAATAATCCAAATAATTAAAATAAAAAATAATTATTTAAAGGTTCAGCCCGATTTCTGAGCTTCACTCCGTATCAGCCCAACTAAATGAATAAAAATAAAAGTTTCAAGTCACTCTTCACCATCACTATGTATAGTTATTATCATAACGCAGTTACTTCAAACGTATGGATATTGTAATCTTGGACTAGTAAGTTAAACAAGAGATTTCTCTACCACAATCACACTTGACTGCATAAACAAAGATTTTTTTATTTTGAAATCATATCAAAAATAAATGAGAAGCAACTGAGTAAGACAGGTGAATTTAATGTTTCCTTAAATGTACTGAATATTGTTCTGTACAAAAATAAATATCATTGTCTTAAACATAAAGCAAACAATGGGGCTGGAAAAAGGCATTTGAAAACGGTATGAATCATCTCCCCTGTGGCAGTGGATGAAAATGGTAGCTTTGCCCCCCTCTAATAATTAATCCATTAGGCTGTGCAAATGGCTGCATCACTTTGTGGGCGTCCATCTCCCTTAACATTAAGAATTACTCCCTTGTTTCGTGTAGCCTAACACAAATTGCTTTCCGCTGCATCACTTTAGAAGTACACACAATCCCACAGAAAATAAACTGTCTTATTTCGAGTGGGATAATCAGGGTGATGAACAAAACAAGCAGCAACACAAATATCTAACCTAAAACTTGTAAACACTCAAACGTAACACACAAAATAGCACACAACACAAACAGCCACCATGCTGATGGGGGGGGGGAGGAGTATGAAAGTCTCAACTGTTTGTCAGGGCTCGACATAAGCAAGGAAACCCTCGCAAATACAAGTGGAAAAAGTAAAATACGAGTAGAAAAATGCCCTCATTCGTAACGGACGCCAAGTCGATGTCAGGCATCTTTTTGGTCGCCACTTTTTATGAGCCGAAATCCGGGAATATGAGTGGAATAAACGCTGTCTCTCGTACTTTCAAAGGGACATTTTTGCCTGTGTCGAGCACTGTTTATAGATCCCTGAGAACAGGATCCATTATAGAAAGTCAAAGCACGGACTTGACTCCCTATCCTGGAGGAAATCCGGTCAGCTGGGTCAATCGATAACAACTATTCACTGGTTTGTCGGACTGAAAAGGTCACAACGAATCAATTCAAAGTCCAAGCTCTGCATGACCTAGCTCACCAGACATACGCCGGGAGAGTGAATCAAGTACTTGTGTAAAAGTCATTTCTGATGAAAATTGCCACAATCAGCCATCAGTGAGCATTAATTTTCAAACAATGAGTCGTATTCATTTTAGCTGAATATTAATTTCTCAACTGGAACATGTTTAATGGTTCTCTTCTGTTGTCTCAAAACAGTTTACACATTCCGTATTTGTCGTTTTCTGAGTTTAACAACAAATTTAAAGTTATATTGAATGCCACAACGTCAGATCAAAAATGGCCAACTTTAAAACAACATAAGAATGAAATGGTTTGGTAAGCACATGAGATCCACTATGACCACAAAATAACTTCAAAAACATGAAAAAAGTAAACTTGCATTGTTCTACGGCTCAATTTTTTGTGGCCATTGCAAAATTAAAACGAAAACTTGCATTGTTCTACGGCTCAATTTTTTGTGGCCATTGCAAAATTAAATCGAAACATTCGATACTGGCCATCGTCTCAAGGTAATACTCGTATTTACCTAAACAGCGCTCAACATACCATTAAGAAATGACTTCAATCCAGCAAATTATGAAGACAATAAGCAACATCAAACAAGTAAAACAATAACATATGAAACAATTCATCAGTTTGGCATGACATTTTCAAAACGAAGTCTAATAGTACACAACTGGAACAACGTTCTCACCACAGAAACTTTCAGTCAGAAACAATTTTCCTCTGAGTACAATACATGACAGTAAGAAGTGCGTCAACATAGTTTTCCTGAACTTAAAGCTACACTGTCTAAAAACGAATACTGAGTAACGCCTTCTACTCTCGTCAGTTTGATCTCGTAATTGACCTATTGGCAGGATTTTGAGTGATAGCTTAACTGACCAATCTGCACAAAGTATTTTCAAAACAACTTCATTTCCAAGGCGCTATTTTGGCCAGCAAACAACCCGTTGTCAGGTAAAACTTATTGTTTGTTTGTCGGGTGTCACGTGACTTTTTGCAAGAGGGTGGAGGTTGCGAAAGAATACCAACTCAAGTCACAGGAAATGCGTACAAACGCCATTTTCGAATTCGCAATTTCACCAACACTGGAGTTGGTGATGGTTTTAGAGTATTATGAGAGAAAAGGGCCCAATTTAATTTTCATTTTAGTAAACTAAAAGGGTTCAAAGCAGCTTTAACTATGCATACTCACGACATTAATGCTGAGAAAATTGTTGTCTGTGGGGGCCAGAAAGTCCTTATGGTGAGAAAGCTCTTCTCTGTTTATTTCTCTGTTAAGTTTTATTTATGCAAGCAACAATTCAAAATGAGCTTGAAAGCAAGAAATACTTCAGAACAAATGCCAACAACCAGAAACCAGTAAAACTGATCACAAATAAACAAACAGCGTTCTCCACATGTCTTCCTCGAATGTTGACTAATTTAATTCATTAGAAAATGATTTTCATGCTCTTTCCCTGTCTCTTTGGACAAATATCAAATGAATATCTTTTACTGAAGATAAAACCATTACGTAAACTTCACCCATCTCCACGCGCAAAACTTTCAGTCACGACTGGAGAACCCCGAGGTTAAAGTTCAACCTGCCGTTGCATCAAAGACTTACCCTCCCTCTCTGGCTGTTCTTGCACCGTTTGCGTTGTCTTGGAGTATGACACCAGTTCCTTGGGAGGGATGTCAGTCTGTGATACCTTTGACATCATCAGCTTCCTCTGTGTACGTGGGCTGCAATCACAATAAACACATTCACAGCTTACTACTTCGTAAGGATGTTTGTTAAAGACGAGATACAAACGGCTTCCATCAAAAGCCAACTTTTGATTTAGGCAACTTAAGACAGTTCTTCACTTATTTAGCACACAACATAATTGAGAAGTGAAATTCTGTTTTGTTGAATTTCTCCACAACATTCAAGATTAAGAACATTTTAGTCAATTACAAGCACGACTTGCAGCGCATAGAGGTCGTAAAGCAACATTTAGCACCACTTAATGAATATCGGGTCGGCCACGGCACCTGCAATCTGCTTAGCCACTACATACCTTGGTGTGACCTGTACCGTGGAGCCTGGCGCTTGCGAGGTTCCCACATGCTGACTGGACTGTTGTGCCGGGACTGCCGCAGGGGCGGCGACTGTAGAGGCTGCCTCACCTAGACACAAAGTTGTAAAGGACTCGTATGTCACCTGATGAGCTATGATCACGTTTACTATGAAAGTGCACAGCAGAGACAAAATGTTCAGCCCATTCCAGTCCCACATGAAAGTCCACCCTGCTTTCAAATTAACCAAAGATGTAAATCTACAGCCAGTACTAAACCAAGCTCGTCTAGGTACTAAAATACCTCTGGCATCCAGCTCATTGACACGTTATCTTTTACTTAAAATTTTAACGTCTGTAATGGCTCTAGAAATTTACACCCTTGACAATCATATTCATCATTTTAGCTTAAGGGCTCGACAACAACAGCCATTTTGTCTTCGGTGACACATAGTAAGTAATAAGCACAGGTTTTATTAGTATAAACTTTGAAATTACTTATTTTATTCTTATTAGTGACTTAACATCTTTCTGTATAATATACTTGGTATCCTGTTACTAGTACTAGAAAACTTGAATTTCACTCAGGAACTCTGAGCACGACATGAGTACTCTGGTACAAATGCAGACTATTTTCCTTATCAGGAAAACAACTGAAATCAGTTCCACTAGATAATTCAGCAAGAGCACATAGGCAGTGGAAATGCACTACTGCATCAGTTAATAACCAGGGTCAATGGATGCCTGTGAATCAAAATTACACCATTAAGCAATTTGAAGTTCAGACACTGGCTAGGTTTGCCAAGAGGTGAAGTAGACAAAGGTAAATCCTCCCCACCTTGAAACAATTTGAATGAGACCCCAGTGTAAATGAAGCTAACACACACTATTGACTACAACATCTGAGTATCACTGTGTAAAGCATGTCACAAAACCAGCCACAGCTGAGGATGCTGAATGATATCTTTCAACTACACCATCACCATTTAGCGACAAGGCGTATCTTATGACGTCGCCACCATATCGAAAAATGGCTATTAACAGGTTGAAGCAAGGCCTGATAAGATCAGATAATACCCAGTGACCAGAACGCAATAATCCAGATGATAGAAGATTTGTCAATTCATGGCTCACTGCACCCAATCTCAAAAGAAAAGAACCTGTAAAGATTGCAAGTTCTTTTGACACACACCAGAATTAGCAAGACGAACTAACCTGCTGGAGGGATTCCCAAGTCCTTCAGAAGCTGGTCTGCTTCTGAGCTCAGTTGTGTCTTTGAACCAGAGGTGGCGTTGCCTGCAGCTTCGGTCACCTGAAGTGAATGAAATATTCAAGCTGATTATCTTTAACACGCAATGAATTATTTCCACCATGAGCTGATAAACCACCGTTCCAATTACGTTAGTTAAGGCAAAACGGTTGCTCCAAAAGTATAAGTGGCCAAGTCATCGGTTCCTTTTGCAGTTTTTGCAACCGTCAGCAATTGCCGATTTGTCACGGAGTGTCATGACATCGATAACTCCACCCTGGCTTAGGCTTAGCCACACCATTTTGTAGCCTTCTGTGATGAACCGGCAATTGCCGTTCATCCATAACTCATCGGATAATTCCGTACCATCCTTGACCTCAAACCGTCAAAGGAGGACTGATGCGTGGGCTTTTTGGGAACATTTTTGTGCTTTGACCGCGAATTTGTTGCCATCTCGCTGGAGGACACCGTGAACGGTATTAAAATACAAGAAAGAGCAATTACTAATGGTTTGTTGAAACCCTGTTTTGTGTAAACTTATTGAGTTTTGTGTTTGATATGGATGGCTGAAGTGAAGCATCCGTGGACTTACTTGTGCCGATAATAACGAGTATTGGAGACGATCAGAAGCTGAGGACGCCTGTGGCCGTGGGTCTGACTCACCTCTTTTCGTTTCCGTTCTTCTTCTTTTCGTTTCTTTTCTTGCCGCATAGCCTCAAGACGGGCCTTTTTGCGTTCCAACTCTGCCTTGCGGTCTGCCATGTTAAAGATGTTACCCTCTTAACCAAGAGCTTTTTGTTTTTCACATCAGCGATGGAAATTTGGTGGAAGGCTGGGTCTTGCAGAAATGAAAATCGATTTCTGTCATTAGTCACCGGCTACAGTTTCACGATGTTGAAAAAGAAAATAATCAAATATGCAAAAATAGTTTAATTATCACAATAAATATTTCATTATATAAATGACATACGAGGCTTACTACGAATCGATTTAGATTATAAAACAATATGTTTGAAATAAGATATTATTATTTGCCTGTGTAAAAACTAGGAAGTGGAAATGCTCAGTTAAAATATTACATTCGATAAAATTTTTTTTGCAGTTGACAACATTTTGTTAAATCATCGTAGATATACGCTTAAAACGAGAACTGACAAATTCAAAGGAAAATATGTTCACGAAAACAGTGAATTTCAATCGTTTTTTAAAATGTTGTTAGTTGATGACACTTTCTCGCAAGACGTCGCTTTGCAACGCTGTACAATGAGCTAACCAATGAGCTATAGTTGTATCGGCTGCACTGACGAGTTGGGCGGGAGTTCAGTTGGCACGTTCAGTAACGCTAAGACTCACGCAGTGGAGGATTTAGAGGGGGCCAAAGGGGCCATGCCTCCCTCAAATTCTCCCACACTCTGTTTAGCAGTTCGGGGGTGCGAATGTCTGACGAGCAAAATCCAGCTAATACTCTCGCCGTGGGCGGCCCCCAATGACTGAGTAGTCCGAAACTCCTGGGTCCCGGCCCCCTGCCACGCTTGGACCTAGCTAAAATCTATTCAATTGAAGTCAAGTGTTCTTATTGAAGATACTAGAATCGGCAATATCTCACGGAATCTCGTGATGTCTTGCTTTTTAGCGAGGTCCTAGCGCTACTGAACGGGATTGGCAGGACTAGGTTAGGCCCCTATGGTCGGAGACGAGATGGCAATGAACGAGAAGTTGACTGATCTTTTTTTGAAATTTGGAACTAAAGGAAAAATGCTTTGGCATTTATAAAAATTTAAAATCTCAAACCGTACTTTTTGATGAAGTTGGCGACCGTGACATCAGTTTCCATTGCCGGCAGGGACTCACTTGACTCTGATTCTGCTTGATGTTCTATAGTTTAAAAAAGCAACACAGTTAACAGGTACTATAAGGCTGAGCGCCTCACTTGTATTTTGAAAATCACTTCATTCATGCTCAAACATTTAACAGTGTTCATTAATTATTGATGTGCATTGCTGTTGGCGTATTGCCGGGTAGGCTAGGCCTACGTGCAAACTTTACTCCGTCGCTTGTGCCTCCGGGGCCACACTGAACTGCTGTACCAGCAGGGCCATGATATTGTTGACGGCCCTGGTTAAACACACCGGGAGTATTTTAATTTGAAGCTTTCACTGGGAATGCGATCACCGGGATGTCCTCGATTCTCGCCCTCATAAGTGGTTTGTCGGCGTGAACCGTGCATCAGTAACTGTCAGTACTTAATCCCGGCACGATGGCGGTGACTTTTTATGTGATTTTCGTACGGAAGTTGACTTTTTATGGAATTTCTCTGCGGAATGAGGGTGACTTTTTAAATTTTTCTACCGAATCACATTTTTTTCTATAGGTCTCTTCGAAGGTACAGATCATGGTTAATTTACAGAAGACACTAGAAAAATATCGACTCTCAGATATCCAAAGAAATGCTATGGTCTTAAAGTCCAATACAGGCATTCCTAATGCTTGCATGTTTAGTATTCCTAGACAATACAATATTTTGCCTAAACTTAGGGAAATTGCGCAGTTGGATCTTCATTTTCTTTCTTCCACACTTTTAAAGAGGGCAAACTTGTAGTTGGACATTCAGAAAATGTGTCTCAGAGCTTTTGGCGTTGTGTCGGAAAGCACAAGCCTCTCTCGACCTCGTTGGAAATACGGCCAAATAGGTGTACAAATAGCGTGAGCTCAGGTATCATCAGGAAATGACTTAGCACGGAAACAGGTGATTATTCAAGGTACACATGAGTCCTGAGACTAAATAACAACATGTGAAAGGAGTGAAATAAGAAATCACAGGTTTCCTGACAACTGAATCGTGTAGTAAATCTAATGTGACTGTCTCTCAATCTGCTCAGGCATAGCCTAGGACATAGTAAATATAGGTGTCAACCATTTTTGTTCTAACCGTAGCAAACCATGACGAAAACAGTCAAAATATTGTCAAGTGTCAAAATGCATTGCATGTACCAAGTTACCTATTTGAGGCTCTTACATCTATCATTATACTGAACTCATTTGGCCCTGTCGAGCAAGGCTGGTGAAATGAGATTATTTCGACAAAAGAGATTGCCCGGAAAAGCCGTAAATATTCATTTACGTGTGTAGTAAAAACCAAAGCGAAGGTCTGAAGACTTTGAACATCGGCAAAAAGCGTATTAATTACCGAAAATACATAGCCTTGGCAATACGCCGTAGCATTACAGAAACGCATTATTACGCAAATATGTTATTCCCGTATTGATTGACATTTATGTAGTAATGAAGAGTCAAAGACAAAGAATTTTCAACGAATATAGACGCCATTTGTGTATTGAGCACTGCAAAGTTGAATTATACCAAGGGCCTAGACATTTTAGCAGTTTAAAAATGAAGCACAGACTATTTATAAACTTTTTCTTCCAATACAATGTTCAAATTCTTCCCTTAGTACATGTAATGTATATGTGCGCCTGCGCTCAAGGAAATCGACTCGCTGCTGCATGAAATCGGTTAATGCCCAAAACTTTTAAGGCTGACATGAATAATTCATCAGATTTTTAATGAAATTTCATGAATTGTGGACTATCTAAATGAGATTACAGTGCTTAAAATCACCAAGCTAAATACAAGGTGGGACAGCACAGGTTAGAATCATTCAAAAATACGCATGCTCCTCTGTTTCCTGGATAGAAACTATTTGACCAAATTTATGAAATTTCATCAAAGAAATCAAATTATAGAAAGCGCAGCCATGGGGGACAGCAGTAATCAAATCATCAAAAAATTCGTGTGACGTCGGCCATTGTCATAACCATAGAAATGTATTTGCAAAAATTAATGAAGACCCTCGATGAGGTTCACGAGCTACAAATGCCGACTGTCCGTTTTCAAGGGTTGTAAAATACGAGTTGGTGTGTCCTTTCCATTGCCTGTTGCTTGAAAATAATAAAAAGCCCACATTTTTAATTTTTCATTTCCTTAGTCACACAGAAAACTGTTAAGGAAATATTGTCTGAAATCATCAGCATCTCGCAAACTGGACTCCGAAGCACCTCAGAAATGGCTTAACATTAAAATAGGCATAATTTAACGCATTTTGTCGCTCCAATTGAGGTTAAAGGTAGCTGCAAAGATTGTCATACGCCGCGACGAAGGGAAATATGTCCGTGTAAAATTTATAACTTTTCGAATCATAATTTGTCGCATCTCGGACTGGATGCCGCCATAGCCAACGAGGACCGGAGAATCTTCAGTCGGCTAGCCAGGCTGTGTTTTCATGACTATGAGTTGGAGCGCGATGCATTTTTCTTTACAAAAAGGACAGGGCCCTCAATCCCTCAATTTTGGGGCCAAATATCGGCCCTATTCCCCTCTCAAAAATATTGAAAATCCCCTTTGTGATTGAAAATTTCTCTCCAACGATTCAAATCACCTGTGACCACAGAGGTGACAATTTGAAAAATTACAAAATCATAGGCAGATTGAGGGGGGGG
>NMRA01000080.1:893203-908876 GCA_002633005.1 Phoronis australis
GACAGATTTCCTGAGCAGAAGGTATACATCCTCGGCGACCGCAACTTCCGGGCCGCCTGCATGCATACAATCGCGCTTTGCCCGCTTCTGCAAGGATGTCGGGCCTCCCCTTATGGTATCCTAGATCAGCCACTGAAAATGCTACTTGAGACAGAGCTATGAGAGCTTACAACAGGGCGGGGTGCTATTGATGGTGATCGGCAGGTCAGTAGATTTTTCACTGACCCGTCACTCGGTGAAACGTTCCCCTCTCAGAAGGCCGCACAGGCACCTTTCCCCTCACCGGAATGTGAACGAGACCTCTGAAGAAACATGATAACTATGCTTGTTCCAGGGGGGATCCAGGACTTTGAGTTGGGGGGGCAAGGCAGAGTATTAGCCAGGATTTTGCCCGTCAGAAATTCGCGCTCCTGAACTGCCAAATGGAATTTGGGAGAATTTCAGGGGGGCCTGGGGCATAGCCCCTTGGCTCCCCTATAAATCCGCCACTGTGTTCTGTCCAGTTAACTGAAATTGAGCTCTAAAACGAGGTTATGCTTTGGACGAAAGAATTAGGTGTTTGTAATTTTAAAATTCAACTTGGTCGAGATTGATATTTGTACATGAAATAAACGTAATTATTAAAACCAAGAAAGCAGAATTGATGGTCATATATTTTTTTTTTCTGTTGTGATCCTAGTTTTTATCGTAATCAAAATATATATTTAATAATATCAAGTATTATTTCAGATCAATGACAAATCAACTGTTAGTCCCGGTAGTGCCTACCTCACCAGGAATTAGGCTATGCTTGAAGCTAATAGGCCTACTCTTGATCAGCAAATTAAACCAGATGAGACTAATTGCACATGACAGCAAAATGCTATGAGCCACCACTGTCGAATATACCTTCAACTCGTCAATAATACGACCAGATGACCTGGTTCGTGTAGAAAGCATTTTTATCAAGAATTTATTAGAAGAAACGTAACACTGCATGCGTTCACTTATTACCTAATCCGTAACACTACGATCGCCGCAATTAGGTCATGTTTACTTTTCATGGTTTCGAACCTAGTTTTCCGGAAAAAAGCCTATATCCTTTCGCCAGACAACTCTTTGGTGCATTGACTTGTTCTTTAATTGTATTTTTCTACGTCTCTGTGGTTAATTATTGACATTTTTTAAGATTTAATATTCAGGTTGGACTCCAATTAAGACCGGCCATTTAACTTAGCTTTGTTTATCGCAGTGAGCTTCGCTTTGGATTTTAATGTCCGCCGCGTGAATAGAGTCTATACAGCTATACGTGTGCTGTGTTAATGACCGAGGCACACAGAAGCGATCTGACAGGTAAATGAAGCTCAAAGTGAATTCATAAGTCATCACTGAATGGTCTCCCCCACCCTCCGTCTCCCTGAGACCTTTTGTGTTGGTTTAGCTCCATCGAGCTCATCGAAATGAACCTGTTCGTTTGGTACGCATGCTGGGAACCTAAGTCCATATTTGGTTTGCGCTCAGCGGGACTTCACAGCACATAACTATATGGTGGGAGTGGCCTAACTGTGTTTGTCAGCACTGCCCATTGATTGCATCTAATAGAACATAGAGTGCGCCAAGTCTCTTGTCACGTGACTTTTGAATTTCCCGCCAATGATATTCAACTGAATGTAGCTATTCGAACCTGAGAACTACTGCTATTGAGACAAGAGAGACGTGCGATTATTAATATATACGAAACGTTATTACTACTACAACGAGAACTATTATATATTGTGTGGAGTACCAGAACAAGTGAGAATCTGTCTCTCAAAGAGACCATATCATCTCCTGTGGATCCATCACCATGTAAGTACTCTGCTTTTATAACATGTGTTAAGTCCACGCTATTTTTTTGAAAACTACTATCCGGCAAACACTACAAAAATCACAACGTTGCTCAGGTCGTACCTTCTTGGAAAGGGTCGTTTGGGATGTGACTCTCAACAACTGTTCATTTGGATGAGCAAAAAAATTGGACATGGATTGACAAAGATGAGCAACGAGTTCAATTAAGTGAGAGTTTTGAAATGTGTAGTTGCATGAGGATTCTTTGTACGTTTGTGATAAATTTATTTGTCTTTATATTTTTCATACCATTATTAACTCGTTCGGCAACACTTCAAAATGGGATGAGCCAATTAATGTTTTTAAACCCCGAACGCTCCGCAATTCAACATTGACAGCTAAAAGTTGGAGTTAGTATCAAGAAGCAACGTTGTTAGTTATAGCTGTGTAGTTGAAACGATAGACTCTCTTTCAAACTATTAACGGTAGTAGGTTACATTTTTTATTTCAGTTTCTTTCAGTAAGTATCTTAGATTAACCAACAGCCGTCAAAGAACGTGCAAAAATATCCTCATGTACTTTCATTCTATTTAAGCATAATGTTATTACTCTGTTAATTAACCTTAAAAGGTTATGTTGCCTTTATGAAGGATGAAGGACCTTTTGTGAAATTTGGCGTATTTTACTTATCTGAAATGTACTATCAATCTCTAGCAATCGGCTTTTATAAAAAGATATTAAAGGCACTCCAGGTCAGACCAGACCGCCCAACAAAGTGCTTCATCACAGGCGAATCGTGAACCAATACAATGCTTTTCAAGTGTTTGGGTGTTTTTGCCGCCATAATGGAAACCATCGTGGAAATTTATTGAAAATCATGTCTAGAATACTAATTGCCTTTGTTATCGCTGGAGAGATTCAGCATCCTAGATCGAGCTTTAAACAGTCTTATAATGACCCAAGTGTAAGCAACACATGACGATTGTTGAACCCCGTTCGTGCTAAAATAAGAATTTAGTGCTCTCAAGTCCAAAATATATTAAACATTAAGCAAAATGCAAAAAATGACGTCCTGTTCAAACTTTTTGTAGAGGAAACGATTAAAACAAGAATTAATTCAACGACGTCAAGTCACTGATAACAGATTTCCATTATGATTTTCAATTCGGCGAAAAGGTCACACATGGCAAAATCGTGAATGGACAAAAATGTTTAAATACATCATCTCACGACCATAAGTTATCATTTTTAGTTATAGTCTGTTAATCGTTGTCTGCCATTTGTAATCGTATGACTGAGATGCTTTCCGGTGGTAAAATCTCTACAACCGTATGCCGTGGACATCATTTACTTTCACTGAAACATGATCAGCAACCATTACCATCTCCAAATGCCGTTTTTGGAACCAATTCTTGTTTTCATTGTTCCCTCTGCCTATAATTTTGAACACTTTCAGCCTGTGCTCTATGACATATACCGGTAATTCAGTTGTTAAGTTCATGGCTAAGCGCACAGTAATTCGCCTAGGTAAAGAGCATAAACTGCTGATAAAAAGTAGCACACTCAAATGTTTAATAATCATTGAGCCTACTTGAATTTCTCTGAATCTTGCATCACCCCAATGATATCCCCAGGGCCCCCGCTAGTTAGCGAAAGTGAGAATTTCACAGCCCTGCCTCAATGCTTGGTCTCCGATCCTGCCGGCCAGAAAAATACGATTTTCATGATAAAGAAAGCCGGGCACAGAGATCATCTAACATGAAGTCATTACTGATTTTCTACTCACTGTACTAGAATTCTTTCCAGAAGTCCGGCTATCGTTTTATTTGTACCTATATAAGCTTTCGTACAAATTAGGTAAAGCTAGTTCAGGAGCGCTAGGACCTCAATAGCGCTGGTTCCCTGGAAGTCCGCTAGGGGGAAGACGACACTCACGTCATTTGTAAATACAATGTTTACACCAGCGGTTCTGACTGGCTCAGTGGTCGAATCGTCAAAAGGTAGCGCTTCATATGTAAACAAACGGGCATTGCTGGCGGAGGAAGTACTTATGTGAAATGATACAGTTAGTGGCCTGTTGTACGAACAATTCAGGGCGATATGTTCGAGAAATGCGAATCGGAAAGTTAAGGTTGTAACTATGCATTTTTGTAGCCTGTTGGCATTACAGCCTGAGTGTGCATTTCGGCAATCGCGATGTCAAGCTCATAACGAACTTCCCACATGTCCCACTCTGACTCAGATAACTCACTGTACTCGGTCTTTCTGAATGAAGTTATGTATGATACTGCAGAGAGAAACCTTGGTTCGCAAGGATGTTGACAAGGTTAAAAATCGTTCACAGTTCGTCATTATTTTTTATTTGTTTCAAAACTAACCAATGATGAGTAAAGTAACTGTGGACTTGTGGTTAATTGACCATTTTTGTTTTTTTCTTAGGTTTGGATCTTTCTGACCATGGCCGCCTGGCATCAACCACCAGCCGATCTACTGCATGTATTGATGAACTTCGTTGCATCTACGCTTGCCGTCATCGACTAGTCGCATGTCAATTACATCAAGGAGTAGCACATTCCTGCATAATTCAGGATGAACTGAAGTTATGGGAGATGAGTTCTTTTATGTCTACAGTGCTTCATACTCAGATGGGTTCGTAGGCAAGTTCGGTCGATTGCCAACCGCCCAAATTTACAAATCTTCGCATTTAAATGCTCACACTTTACCTGATGCCCAAATTCAATTGTAACAATTCCTTGAGAGTTTCCTAAAATTGTCAGTGTCTAAGTGTCGGTGCCAGTTTGCCAAAAAAATTAGTTCTCAAAACAAACGCATTTTGTTCACCTTTAGGTAACTCGTATTGCCATGTAAATTTTGCAGTTCACAACCGTGAAACACCCGAAGTAGTTTGGCAGATGAACAGAGAATTCATGGTCATAACCGCTAATTCTGTCATCACGTCGGGGAATTCCAGGTCGTTCTGGTTGATCACTGTGGTGTGTACTGTGCCGTCCGCATGTCAGCTGTCCATGTACCAGCGAATGTCCATACATCGAAGATTGCTGTCTAATCTCTGAATATCGACTGTCCGTGCGTTGGTGCCTTGGATCGACTGTTCGCATATCAGCCATCCACTTCCCGAGGAATGTCCACACATTGAAGTTCACCATCTACTGTCTGCATATCGAACATTCACGTATCAATGGAACATCCAAACATCGAGGATTGGCATCTTCTGTTCACAAACTGATTGTTCACGCATCAATGTCTGCTATCAGCCGTTCGCATATCGATTATCCACTCATTGAGTAGCATTCCCACATTAAGGATTGTCATCTGCCGTTTGCGTGTCAACCATCCACACATAGAGGAACATCCACATATCCAGGATTGCCATCGACTGTTCGCATATCGGCTACCCACACATTGCAGAACTTCCATACATTCGAGGATTGCCCTCTACTGTCTCTGTGTCGACCATCCACATATCGAGAAATGTCCATGTATTGAGGATAGCCATCTTCTGTACACATGTTAGCCATCCACATGTCGATAGGTGTCCACTCATCGAGGATGACCTTCTACTGTCTACAAACCACCTGTTCATGCAACGATGTCTGCCCTCGGTTGTCAGCATTTCGATCTTCTTCACATCAAGGAATGTTCACACATCTAGGATCTTCAACTCCCATCCTCCTGCTGATCATGTTTCCACTGATGCACGCCCTTGATCATATGCATATTGACTGTCCTCCCACCGGGACAGTCAATATGCATATGGTCAATAGACTGTACGTATAATGACTGTCCCGGTGGGGGGACAGTCAATATACGTACGGTGGATGGCAGGCATCAGTGGACACATGATCGGTAGGTTAATGGTAGTTGAGGGTTCTAGCTGTGTGAATGTTCCATGATGTGTGGAAGGTTGTTATGCAGATGGCCGATGGTAGATGTTGTTGTGTGAACAGTTGGTTTGTAGCCAGTAGATGGTGAACCTTGACGAGTGGATGTTTATCGGTGTGAGGGTAGTTGACATTTGTACAGAGGATGGCGATCCTCGATGCATGGACATTTCTCGGTATGGGGAAGGTTGACATATAGATAGTGGACGTCAATCCTTGAATGAATGGATGTTCCACGATATGTGGGCTGTCGGTATGCAAACAGTTGATTGGTAATCTTGGATATGGGATGTTCCACTATGTGTCTATGGTTGGCATGCGAACAGCAGATGACAGTTCTTGATGCGAGGATGTTTCTTGGTGTTTGGAAGATCGACATGTGAACAGTTGATGGCAGCCATTGGTGTGCAAACAGTCTGGTTGTGGAGAGAAGATGACGATCCACGATGTGTGGATGGTCCTTGGTATGTGAACGATCGGTATGCAGGTGTTAGATGGTGAACCTCGGTGTATGGATGTTCCTCGATGTGTGAATGGTTGACATGCGAACAGTTGATATCAGGTGTCGATGTGCGAACAGTCTTTGTTCGGATATTAGATGGAAGGCTTTGATGTATGGACACTCTTTGGTGCCTGCACAGTTGATATTGGGATCGCATAATACACGGCAAAGGGATACGATGAATTGATCAAGAATTCCCCAATGAGATGGCCGAATTAGCTCTAAGTGATCAAGTCTTCCTGCTGATTCAGTCTCAGTACTTCTGCTGTATACGTGGTGAACTGTTCACATGTTTAACATCCGTCTGTTGAGAAATATCCACACTGTCGTTTATGCACTGATGGTCGTGCACTATGGTTGTGTCAAAAATCATCAGTTCTCTGGCGCAAACAAACTGAGTGTTCAGGTAAACATCAATCCCCGACTGTCTCAAAAAATTTCTTAGTGAGTTTCAAGACCGTGAGCTGTGTTATAACATGTCGTTGTATTAAGAGAACTCGAGATGCCTAGTTTCAGCCGTTCACTCTAGGAAAGAGGAGGATGGAATGGGGGATGGCTATATCTACCATCAGCAACCTGGCTTCCAGCATCACCGTCTATGATTGACATGTATGGATGGACAAGGTAATATGAGTGTGCGTCTGTATGTTTAGGTTGAGTGCAACAATGCGAAACATGGATGAGATGACAACGACAGAAAATTTGAGTATGTGCATTATGATTTTTTTGCAGGAGGCGGGGTAAATGAGACTATTGAGCACTAGAGTGTGAACTATGAGAAGAATGTCACTTGGGTGTCCCTGGTTTTTACTGGGAAATAATGAGCAGTGTTATGACTTGTTAACCGAATAGTCCTCGCCTTGAAAAGAGTAAAACTTTCCTGTCTATAAGTCCAATAACTGCCATGAAACGGATGAAGTGTGACGAACTAGAAATTCTGCAGAAAGTAATCAATTTATGAATTATCAGAGGACAAATTAATAAACCCTTGGTGAGCCAAGTAGTGTATATGCTAAATCAAGTTGTGACTGCTTTCTTCATAAAGTTTTAAATTATATAATTCATAGTCATCGCTGACAAGTAATATTTGGTGTTTCGTGTGTGAGAAAAGCAACTGGTGCTTCTTTGTTGAATTGTTCCAGGCAACATTGTATGACAGGGTGGCTCAACAAAGTAGAGTGGTCTTAATACCCCAAAAAGAATTTATTGAATTTTGAATGGGTAATGCATTATGAATTGAACAAAACGGTGCATCAAGTTAATGCAGTCATGTGAAATTCGATAATTGAATGAATCTGTTGAGTGTCATCAAATAACAGAGATTTTATGAGCCGTAAAATACTAAACACAAATGAACTTGAAAAGTTAAATGGATCTGCAATCTCATCTATAAAGAAACATTGATTTCAAGTTGTGATGAATCCATGAAACGCCGCGAATAAATGGAGTCTTGAAGTACGACAAGTGAATGAAGCTGAAATTCCGTGAGTTAATGAACCTTCAAACGCAGTTATAAATTAATACATGTGTAAAATGCACCTATCAAAGGAATGTGTTTAATGATGAAATTGGAAGCCAGGAATGTTATAACTGGAGTCGTGAAATGCGTTGCGAAAAGCGAGGAAATCAGGATTAGTAGAGCAAAAATATCGCAGTAGTTAAGCTGGTGTAGCATAATGACAGAACGGCTGTGAAACGGAGTGTGACGAAGCAAAATGGTAAACACAAGTGAGCCTGTAAAATGCAGAATACAATGGACCCATGAAATGAGTTAATAGACAATAAAAGCTGAGCTGGGTAAAGTCTTGCGTGGTGGGCTAATGACAATTATTAAGTGTCATTGGTTAAGGAAATTATAACATGTGACAAATTAATGGTGAAATGGTATGAACCTGAAGAATCCATGAAATGCTATGACTAATTGAAACCGTTGAGTTGTGAAGCTAAATGCAAAAATAAATGAACCCAAAAAGTGTAAGTTAACAAACCAATAAAATGCGAGTTAATGACAAAAACCTGCAAAACAGTATAAAACAAACGAAACTATGAAATGTGGAATATTCATGGGCTAATGAAATGGGAAAGTTTAATGATTGTGTAAAGTATCACAAAGCTAAAGGGTGTGACGAAGAAAAATGAAGTTGTAAAATGAGAGATTGACCGAAAAAGAATTCGCGAAATACAGCGAATGAATGGAGTCTTGAAGTACGACAAGTGAGTGAAACTGAAATTCCGTGAGTTAATGAACCTTCAAACGCAGTTATAAATTAATACATGTGTAAAATGCACCTATCAAAGGAATGTGTTTAATGATGAAATTGGAAGCCAGGAATGTTGTAACTGGAGTCGTGAAATGCGTTGCGAAAAGTGAGGAAATCAGGATTAGTAGAGCAAAAATATCGCAGTAGTTAAGCTGGTGTAGCATAATGACAGAACGGCTGTGAAACGGAGTGCGATGAAGCAAAATGGTAAACACAAGTGAGCCTGTAAAATGCAGAATACAATGGACCCATGAAATGAGTTAATAGACAATAAAAGCTGAGCTGGGTAAAGTCTTGCGTGGTGGGCTAATGACAATTATTAAGTGTCATTGGTTAAGGAAATTATAACATGTGAAAAATTAATGGTGAAATGGTATGAACCTGAAGAATCCATGAAATGCTATGACTAATTGAAACCGTTGAGTTGTGAAGCTAAATGCAAAAATATATGAACCCAAAAAGTGTAAGTTAACAAACCAATAAAATGCGAGTTAATGACAAAAACCTGCAAAACAGTATAAAACAAACGAAACTATGAAATGTGGAATATTCATGGGCTAATGAAATGGGAAAGTTTAATGATTGTGTAAAGTATCACAAAGCTAAAGGGTGTGACGAAGAAAAATGAAGTTGTAAAATGAGAGATTGACCGAAAAAGAATTCGCGAAATACAGCGAATGAATGGAGTCTTGAAGTACGACAAGTGAGTGAAACTGAAATTCCGTGAGTTAATGAACCTTCAAACGCAGTTATAAATTAATACATGTGTAAAATGCACCTATCAAAGGAATGTGTTTAATGATGAAATTGGAAGCCAGGAATGTTGTAACTGGAGTCGTGAAATGCGTTGCGAAAAGTGAGGAAATCAGGATTAGTAGAGCAAAAATATCGCAGTAGTTAAGCTGGTGTAGCATAATGACAGAACGGCTGTGAAACGGAGTGCGATGAAGCAAAATGGTAAACACAAGTGAGCCTGTAAAATGCAGAATACAATGGACCCATGAAATGAGTTAATAGACAATAAAAGCTGAGCTGGGTAAAGTCTTGCGTGGTGGGCTAATGACAATTATTAAGTGTCATTGGTTAAGGAAATTATAACATGTGACAAATTAATGGTGAAATGGTATGAACCTGAAGAATCCATGAAATGCTATGACTAATTGAAACCGTTGAGTTGTGAAGCTAAATGCAAAAATATATGAACCCAAAAAGTGTAAGTTAACAAACCAATAAAATGCGAGTTAATGACAAAAACCTGCAAAACAGTATAAAACAAACGAAACTATGAAATGTGGAATATTCATGGGCTAATGAAATGGGAAAGTTTAATGATTGTGTAAAATATCACAAAGCTAAAGGGTGTGACGAAGAAAAATGAAGTTGTAAAATGAGAGATTGACCGAAAAAGAATTCGCGAAATACAGCGAATGAATATAGTCTTGAAGTACGACAAGTAAGTGAAACTGAAATTCCACGAATTAATGGATCTTCAAACGCAGTAATAAATTAATCCCTGTGTAAAATGCACCTATCAAAGAAACGTGTTTAATGATGAAAGTGGAAGCCAAGAATATTATAACTGGAGTCGTGAAATGTGATGAATTGACAAACCTTCAAATTATTGGTTTGTGAAAAGCAAGGAATTCAGGATTAGTAGAGCAGAAAAGTTAATGGTACAATGATGTCTGCCAAATTAATAATCATCAAAAATATCACCACCATTAAGCTGGTGTAGCATAATGACAGAACCTTTAAAATGAACTTCCCTATTGAGTGTGAGGAAGCAAAATGAGCCTGTAAAATGCTAAATATAATGGACCCATGAAATATGAGTTAAAATACAAGTAAAATGTGAGGGTAACCCAATGTGGTACTCATTCAATAAACATCACAAATACCAAAGGTTAATTGAGATCATGTGTAAGTTCGGAAAATTGAATGAGTCCATAAAAAGACTTGAAATACAGCCTCAATTATAATGTAGCCTGAGCATCGCGATGGGGCGGCTTGACTTGTGTACACCATTGGTTATCAGGATTGAATGAATTAATAGTACATCAAATTAATGGAGTCCTGTGAAGTACGGCAATAATATCTGATAAATCAACAATAAAACGGGAATAGCTTGATGGTAGAAACTGATATAAACATAGGCATTGAGTGCAAGGAAGTAAAATGCTAAAACTAAACTAACCTCTAAAATAGGAAACCAAAGGGCCATGAAGTATCATGTGACGGTAATCAAAGTCCTACACTGTTGCTAGTCAAACGTGTCTCGCCAATATAAAAAGTTAATGGAAATAATATTTGGGACAACTTATTGAATTCTGAAAATTTCTGGAATGAACAAATTCCTGAAAAGTAATGAATTAACACAGCTGGAATATGTTACAAAGAAAGGAAACATGCAAAGGGTTATAAAATTGAAATCGAAAATCTATTAAAAATAAACAGAGATGTGATGATTTGTTCAATGAGTGAAAAAGGAAGGTAGGGATGGTGAATGAGCAGGAGACAATGAATTGAATAGATAGCTGAATTCAGCCCAAAGGAACATGTTGATCGAACATGGCTATCAAAACCATAGATTTCTTCACAATTACGGTATTCCTGAAAGTAACTTCCGGACCCAGGTCTGGCTAAATCTAGAGTTCGTTCACCATCCTGAGGCTAAGGGCAATGCAGCATTTTTTATTTTTTCATGCTAATCTTTCAATGCTGGGAGAAGTTTTTGCATTTACTAATGGGTTTACAGTTGTATTTTGTGCTGCACCAAGTGGTGGTTCCTTTTTCACAAACACTAAAATTATGTAATTCATCGTTAGCAATTACATTCAACATTATGTTTCCAACACGGGAGGAGCGCAACTTGTTTTTTCGGTGAATTATGCTATATATCATTTTATAGCATGATGGAACAACAAAATGGGTGCACACCACCACTTATCAGAATGGTTTTAATACCCCCAAAGATATAGTGAAATAAGAATGGAGTAATGCATCATGAATTGAAAACATGAGCGCATTGAATTGGTGGAGACCTGTGAAATGGAACAATTGAATGAGTCTGTAGAATGTCATTAAACGAACATCGAAATAAAAGATCTGTAAAATACTAAAATAAGTGAACTCGGAAAATTCGATGGATTGATGATCTGTCATACACGAAGAAACATTTTAAGTGGTTAAGAAACCCATGAAATGCATGGAACAAATGGGGTCTAGTAGTACCGCAAATGAATGAAAGTGTGAAATTCAATGAATTAATGATCTAAAAATTCAGGAATATATTAATCCCTGTGTAAAGCACTGCTATTAAAGGAATATTTTAATGGTGTAATTGGAAGCTAAAAATGTTATGACTTGAATTGACAAACCATTAAAAGATGATGAGTTACTGCTTTTGTGAAAAGCAATGTATTAAATTTCAATACTTAAAAGGATTTGTGAAACAGAATAAATTATTAGGACAGTAATGTCAGACAATTTAATAAGCCCCAAAATATCACAATCAATAGACTGGTGTACACGAATGACAGATCTTGTAAAGTAAATGTTTCCATAGAGTGCGAGGGAGCAAAAGGCTAAAAACAATTGAACCAATAAATGCAAAAATACGAGACCCATGAAATATGATGTAATTAATAGAACATGGAGGTAACCGTAATTGCCCTGTGGTATTAGTTCAAGAGATGATGTTGTCTGAGCAAAGGGGCAATTTGATGTGTGCACACCATGGATTATCAGAATGCTCTTAACAACCCCAAATAATGTAGAAATATTTGATTGGTAAAATGCACCAATTATTGAAGAAAACAACGCGTCAACTTGCTGGAGCCCTTTGAAATGTGACAATTGAAGGAGTTTGTAGTGTCATGAAAGGAATAGAGAAATAAATAACCTGTAAAATGTATAAAAGTTGTGAGTTCTTGAAAGTTGACAAATCAATGAACCGTAATATTTTAAGGATAAAGAAATATTTCAAGTGGTAAAGAACCCATGACATTCAACATATTAATGGGGTCTTGAAGTGGAGGCAAGGAAATGAAATTGTGATTTAATGAAGCGGTGAATGAGCAAATCTAAGCAGTAATCGAATAATCCCTGTGTAAAACGCAACTATAATTAAAAGCTGAAACCGTTCCAATGGAGTCGTGAAATGAGGTGAAAAATTACATTTTTTGGTTCTCTGTGAAGCAATGAATGAAGGATTCGTGCAACTGAACAAATTAAAGGTGCAATAATATTTGGAGAAATGATGAATCCCCAAAATATAACAAATAAAACTGGTTTAACGTAATGATAGAACCTGATAAATAAACAGAGGTGTTGATTGCAAGGAAGTAAAACGCTAAAAATGAATCTATGAAATGAGAAATCCAATGGGCCATTGAAATATCATGAGGTAATGTGACAATATTAAAGTCCTACAGTGTTTTTAGTCAAACGTGTCCCACTAATACTAAAGGTTCACAGAAATAAGAATAAGGACAACTGATTGAACCCATCAAACGCTTTATAATGACTGAATTCTTAAAGAATTAATATAGCTAGAATATGTTACAAAGAAAGGAAGCCTACACATGCTTAAAAAAATAAATGGAGATATCAATGATTATTTAACTTGTGAAAAAGGAAGGTAGGGATGGTGAATGAGCAGGGGACAATGAATTGAATATCTGCCTGACTTTGAATTAAGCCAAGGGAACATGTTGGTCAAACATGGGTATCAAAACCTTAGCCTTCTTTACTACAGTATTCTAATAAGTAACAAACGGACCCCGCTCTGGCTGAAACTAAAGTTCATTCACCTTCCTGAGACATATGGGCAATGCAGCATTTTTTCTTTTTCAACATTCATCATTCACTTGTTTTAATCTGCATTTAGCTGAGATCACAGTTAATTTATGCTGCATCTAGTGGTGGTTCCTTTTTCACAAATTGTAAGATTATGGAATTCATTGCTATCGCTGAGCAATTAGTGTTGTGTCTCCAATATGTGATGAAAGAAATTTGCGTTTCTTCGTTGAATTGTGCGAAATATCCTTTTATAGCCTAACATACTGGAACAACAAAATGGGTGACTTGATTTGTGTTCACCGTCACTTATCAGAGTGATCTGAATACCCCCAAAAGAATGTAGTAAAATTAGAATGTAGTAATGTATAATGAACTGAACACAAGAGTGCCTTGAATTGATGCCTGACGAATTAATAAACTCCCAAAGCATCATAGTCAATCAATCTGCTAGTGTATCATAATGACAGAACCCATAAAATAAACAATTCCGTGGTGTGCAAGGCAATAAAAGGCTCAAAATAAGTGAGCCTATGAAATATGAGTTAATGAACAAGCGTGAAGGTAACAAATGTCCCACTGTGGTACCATTTCAAGAAACCTCACATATAGTGCAAAAGGTTTATCAAGATAATTGAATGAGTCTGCAGAGGGTCATTAAATGAACCTAAGAATAAATGGCCTGTAAAATAAAAGAACTCATGAGATTTGATGAACTAATGAATCTGTAACCTGTCATGCATTTCCAGTGGTAAAGAATCCATGAAATGCTGCAAAAATGGTGTCTTGAATGAAACTGTGGTAAAAATCAATGATGTGCAATAAATAATTTTTGTAATATGGTGGGAGATGTTGTCTCCTAGCATTTAGTTGGGTTTACAGTTATTTTATGCTGCATGAAGTGGTGTTTCCCTTCTTTAAAAATTGGAAATTATTGAATTCATTGTTATTACTGACAGTTAATGTTGTGTATGTTAATGTGAATATGTGAGGAAAAGATCTTGTGTTTCTTGTGTCTCAGACTCCATTGTATAAAATGGTGGATCAACACAATGGGTGTCACTTGACTTTTGTAGGTCTCTGTTTCTAAGAGTTGTCTTAATACCCCTCACGATAATGTATTGAAATTTATATAGATAATTGATTATCAGTTGAACAAAAGAGTGGGTCAAATTAACGGAGCCCTGTGATATGTGGCAATTGACGGAATGTGTTACCCGCTGTTCTGATTTCTCCTTACCTTCATTCTGTAACATAGAACGCAGACGATTATATGGACTGGTGGGGTGAATTTCTCTGATTTCCGTCTGTTTCCTTCCGGTTGTGATGTAAGCGTGGTGGCAAATAGATGATTTCACAAAATCAACAATAATGTCTGACCAATTAAGAAAGCCCTAAAATATCACAATGAATAAACAGGTGCACCAAAATGTCAGAACCAGTAATATAATGATCGCATAGAGGCAGCAAAATGCTAAAAATAAAATCAGCGTATCAATTGCAAACATCAGTGAACTCAATATGTAAAATATAGCGATAACCAAAGTTCTAAACTGGTACTAGTTCAAGAAATTACACCTACAAAAGACAAACCCGTTGAAGTTAACACAAACTTTGAAACAAATTTAGATAGAATTGTTGTCTGGCCGAATTCGTGATAACTTGGAATTTTTCCCAGCTGGACTACCACAATCTGAGGTCTCATTGGCGACCTGCCGGTCGAGTGGTGGAACTCTTGAAACATGACAAATGATCAGCCTGAAATGCAGCAAATAATGGAGTCTTGACTGAAATGACATGAAATAATGAATTATCAAAAGGAGTTAAATGAACAAAATGTAAAATTCACCTATCAAGTGAATCTATTGGTATTAGTTCACAAAATCCTACATACAAAAGGTTAATGGAGATGAAGTGAAAAACGAAAAATGTGATAAATAAATGGAAATGTGATGATTGTTTCAAATCTGAAATGGAAGAGGGAATGAATTCAATAACAAGGCGGATGATAACATCTCATCTCATGCAACACTGACAAAGGAGAAATTTGATTTAACACCCTAAGCAATGTTTGAAGAGTTGAATGGTGGAATTCATTATGGATTGAAGAAAACACTGCATTAAATTAATGCCACAGTTGAATGAGTCTGTAGATTGTCATGTGATAACTAGAGTTGTGAACTAGGAATTCTCACATGAAGGTTAATGAAGATTATTTGTAAATTGCGAAAATTTAATGAGCCCATTGAATTATTGAATGTTGAAAAATGTTCCCTACAAACCAAAAAAGTACTTACGAATGGAGATGTGAACAAAGGAAGCTTTCCCATTAAGGCAACTTCGGTTACGGAAGCTATCCAACTTTAATTTTCACCGGCTGATCTTACCAGTACCTCCTATTTTTT